>JAVQJF010035849.1:0-100169 GCA_036023855.1 Gadopsis marmoratus | reverse complement strand
AGCTAAGATCCTGTGGGACTTCCAGATACAGACGGACAAACTGCTGATGGCGAACCAATCAGACATAGTAGTGGTGGACAAATGGCAGAAGAAGGCAGCAGTGATAGATGTAGCAATCCCAAGTGACAGCAACATCAGGAAGAAGGAACACGAGAAGCTCAAGAAATACTAAGGACTGAAAGAAGAGCTAGAGAAGATGTGGAGAGTGAAGGCAGCAGTGGTCCCTGTGGTAATCGGAACACTCGGGGCTGTGACCCCCCAAACTGGGAGAGTGGCTCCAACAGACTCCAGGCACAACATCCGAGATCTCCGTCCAGAAGAGTGCAGGTATTAAATACTTTTTACTCTTCATGAATAGGTCTGTTTTGTTTGTGTGTTGTAGAATCGTCTGGACATTAAGAATGGCTGCATTCTGCGTCTGACCAAGGCACCGGTGAGTCTGCATCAGCCAGGCTCTCAGCCATGCTGCTCTTTCACCTCCTTCTCCTCACATTCCTCCAGCCCTCCGTCGCTGCCTCATCACTCAACAGCAAATCTACAGAATCGGCTGCATGCAAAGACAACAGAATGAGTCGGCACTGATCTGTCACTGCCATTACAAGTAGCTGATTTTAACAGACGAGCAACAGTATAATATGAGCAATTAAAACATTGTTGAGTATGATGTGTGTGTGTGTGTTCCATTGGTGCTGGTGAACGCAGGGTCGCTGTGCAGAAGAATGGTACAAGGGCATCCAGAGCTCGGACTCGGGCGTGCGCTGCGAATCGCTGAGGGAACTGGCAAGCGTTTCCACAGACGTCACCTTCGCTCAGGAGTTTATCAGCCGAGACGGACACCTCTTACTGGTCAAGATAGTGGAGGACTCTAATGAGTTAGTACTACATGTGTCTGTGCTTGCATATTTTCGTTGTCCGTTCCTTAAATGGCTGTCACTGGTGCTGGGGGGTGATGTGGTTCCTGCAAAAGTAGCAGCATATCCTGCTGAGCTAAGGCTGTAGAGAAAAATCAAGGCGTGAACCTGCTTAATATACAGTATTTAGGGCCACTGATGTTAGGCTATAGTCTGTAGAAACAAGTGTTCCTCCCATTCGTTCCTTACTCTCTCTTCCAGTGGGGCAAATGTTTTAGAATGCATTAGTGTAAATATTTACACTTTAAACCAGGAATTAAACTTTTGAAAGGGTTCCACACAAGTCAGTCTGAATGCTACTTGTCAGTCTACGTGTCTGTGAAGGCATACAAAATAAATGTAAATGTACAGAAAAATATGTGTCTGCATCATTCAGGAGTAACTTGATCATGACCCACGCACTGACAGGCTTCAGGGAACTGATGGATCACGGGATAGTTTCATGGGAGAACCTCTCGTCCATCTTCATCAAGAAGGTAGTGTGTCTTCGTCTGTCTGTTGCTTTGTCACAGATTTATTCTTTGCACCGACTGTCGCTGCACTCTCTCTTACTCTAACTCTTACTCTTCTCCCGCCAGCTTGCCAGCTTCGTCAACACCAGATCGACCGATGTATCAATACAGCAGGTGTCCTTGGACATCCTGGAGAGCATGGTGCTCAGCAGCCACGGCCTCTTCATGCAGGTCAAACAGGAAGTCACTATGGAGAGGCTCATCACTCACCTCCAGGTGTAAGTAACCGATTTTAGATCGATAGACTTTTAGAATACTTGCTTGATATATGAAAATATTTTATAGATTTATTTTTTGTGTCGCACCTTTTCAACGGAATTGCATTGTTTACAATGAAACCATCATTTGGAAGATTTTCAGCCTCTCTCATCCTCTACATTGCATTTTGCATTGACCGAATATCTGCTGTGTTGTTTTATTGCACAAAGAGGGCACTGTCCTTCAAGAGCAACCCACTTTAAGAGGTTCTGCCTGTGGCAGATAGTGGAAGAAAAAAAATGACAGATTTTAAAAATAGCTTACAAAATGTTCAGTAAAGTGAAAGAGAAAACAAACACCTCTGTGGGGCGGTAGAGTAGAGTGGTCATAAGTGGCAGTATTGTCTCTGTAACAGGAAGTTATTAAATATGTAAAACACTAGTGCTGATAAAACCACTGTTTCTACCATTTATCACACCAAGATTTCACAGTCAGACTATTGATGTGAACATTGAAACCTTTAAAGCAAAAACATCTTTAATCTCAACCTGTTTACCTTCCTAAACACACCTTTTCATGCAGCTGTGTCTGTCTCACACTTCCAGGACGAACCAACAGATCCAGACCAAAGCCATGGCCCTCCTTATGGCACTACTACAAACAGCCGGAGACTCAGACAGACAGGTGCTGCCGCAGTCTGTTTTTCTCCCTCTTATCATAACTGTTCAAGCTTCCAAGCATGCAGACAAGTAGGTATTTAATTAGTTTCAGGGACTTCCTCAATGTCTGTTACTCCCAGACAGCGGTGCCTGCAGCTGTTAATCAGTATGCACTGTAACTGTGCTATGGTGCATTCATGCACTGATGGGAACATTTTGCATCCCAGGCTGAGAGTGTCATGCATGTGACTTGGTGTAAAGGACGGTTATTTGCACCAGCAGGCCATGCGAGTCAGAATCCTGTAGGCGACTCTTCTTACAGACAGTTGGTGAAAATGACCGTATATCCCACTCTGTCTGTTCGTCTCCGCTTTTCTGCAGACAGTCGGGGCTTTCTCTCCCTCTGTTCTGCTATGTCTCCTCTCTAATTGTACAGAAACAGTTCCTCCATTCATCCTGCTGTCTCTTTTCTCTCAGGCCCTCTTTTTTACTTTACCACACACACATGCAGTTTCTCATTTTTACAGTAGGTGAACAAATTGTCCTTCCTATCAGCATATTAGTCCTGAACCAGACGAGGTTGGGTTAGAGATGCATGTACCAGCAAGTGATGATTTCGTCACCGAGGTCAAAGTCCTATATGCGCACCCTCTCTCACCCCACCCACTAATCAGATACTGACACTATATCGCCACCCCATGTTAGAAACATGTCATTGCACCCCAGTAGCACATTTCACTGACGCTCACTTTGCTCTCTTGTTCCTTGTCTTCTCTTTTCCAGGATATGTTTGCGTTCCTGAATAAGAAGAATCTGCGACAGTACATTTATAAAGTAAATGGTCTTCTTATTTACTTTCAGATTTCACACTGTTTTCTGTATCTCAGTGATAATGTGATGAAAGAAGACCTAGTTGTTGTGCAGAGAAATGTAAATAAACAAACACTCCTGTCGCCTATTTAAGAATTGTGCATTTGTTGCAGAACATCATCCACAGTTCTGGTTCAGTCCAGGATGAGATGGCCCACTACCTCTATGTGCTACAGTCGGTTACCTTGAATCACCTGGAGCCTCGGATGAGGACGCCTCTGGACTGTTACAGCCAGGTGAGATCTAACACAACGAGTCAATCTCAGAGTGAAAACATCTGTTCAAGGCAAATCAATTAATCTTTCATCTTTGTTTATAACTTAACATTCTTAGTGGAAATGATCAGATACACCAGATGAAGAATATGTGCATAGCAGTGACTAAAATATGTATGTCCACCCTCAAATTCCGCTAGAACAAATTTAAAAATGCAACAAGTGAGAGAGCAAAAACTGTATGAGGCGTGGCCTCGTGGCAACGTAGTGTGTTTGCCAGCGGACACGGAGGAGATTGACTGACGCTGATGAGTCTTTTTTTATATACATTTCATGACGTAGACAGGTCCCAAACTGTTGACTCTGTCAGCATTGGCCTCGCATGTTCAGGGCTGATTTAACCCATTTTCAACCCATGAAATGCCAATTTTTATAAATTTCATAAGAAATGTCAACATGAACACCAACACTGATGTATTTCATCACAGTACAGTCATGTCATTTAGTTTATAGCTCAAAAAACAAGTTTAACTGTGCAGTACCTCTTTACAATACCATCTCTTGTTTATTGTTACCCTAATCAGTTTAAGATATTGCAAACACTCAAGATGTCCATACCACTTTTGTCTCCATAGTAAGCATCCACCTTTTTATCTGCCTCTAACCCCCCGTCACTCCAGGAGCAGAGAGAAATCCTTCATGGTTTGCGGCAGGCAGCGTTTGAGACGGAAAGTGAGAACAGTCTGAGCCACGAGAGACGACGCTCGCTTTGCGCCAAAGAGTTCAAGAAGTTAGGCTTCTCTGTAAGTGGCTGCTGTCAGAAGTTATTCCGTATTGTTCCTGTCATATATTATCATTATTATCAAAAAAACCCTAGTTATAGTACTTTTCATCTTCATATTACTGTGATTAATATTTGATCATTCTTTGATCATTTCCTTTCAGAACAACAGTAACCCTGGCCAGGACTTGGTGCGGACGCCTCCTGGTCTTCTAGCTTTGGACACCATGTTTTATTTTGCTACGCGCTATCCTGATGCCTACAGCAGGGTGAGCGCTATTTTTCTGCTGTTGGTTTTTACAATTTGAACAGCTCTCCGTTTCAAATGATATTGATGGCACAATAAAATGTTTCTCTAAACATTTCCTGACTTTGGCAGTATCTTAGCTAGCATCATGTCAGTGTCCTTGAGCAGTAAGTCATTAACCTGAAATTACACGATGAAAACATTTGGATACCTGATCAGTTGTATAGTACATATTGTAGCTCATACATGTCTCGGTGGTCTAATACATGATAAGACGTACAGTAACTGTAAAACTGCATATTGTCACGTTCCTTTTTTTTTTTTTGTCTGTAAACTCTATGACAGAGGCTTCACTTTATGACCAACTCAAATGTCATTTGTAATGTTAACTACAATGTTGACTTGTTTCCCTCTCCCAGTTTGTCCTGGAGAACAGCAGTAGGGAAGACAAGCATGAGTGTCCATTTGCCAGGAGCAGCATCCAGCTCACACTCATCCTGTGTGAAATCCTTCGTATTGGAGAGCCCCGTAAGTTCACATCCGACCCATTAGCACGAAAACATTTTATGCAACCTCCGGTCAAACCATCTCTAAAACGAATAATCTTGCATTGTTTTGCTTTTGTCCTCCATCTTCTCCATCCTCTGTTAACAGCCTCGGAGACCAGATCTGACTACCACCCAATCTTCTTCAGCCAGGATCGGCTGATGGAGGAGCTTTTCTGTGTCTGCATTCAGTTGCTCAACAAGACCTGGAAGGAGATGAGAGCCACACAGGAGGACTTTGACAAGGTAGCGTGGCTGTCCGTCTCAATAGGCCCATCAAGGACTAGTGTGCCATGCAGGAGGATTTTGGCAAGGCAGGCTAGCTTCAAACTCATCCCACTTTCTTTTCACTTTAAAGGAGTACAGTTCGACCTTTTGGGAAATCTGTTAATTCAGCTTCTTGCAGAGAGAATTGATACCAGTCTCTTCAGTATGCACATGTCAGTACATACAGTAAATACTCTGAAAGGGTGGACTACATGCCATTTTTTCTTGTGCCAGGATGACAGTTGAATCAAGGTTTTCCCATGCAGACAAAAAGAATGATCGCTTTGCTAAGGGACATTTTTATGCTCTACAGTCTCCACAGTCGCTACACCGACAAATAACCGATGAATGGCTGGTCCAGCGTGGCTCAATGGCTCGCCGCCTGTCGCTGGGTGTGTAAAAAGATGACACAGGGTGTTTCAGACCCAGGCCTGCCCTGGCCAGAAAAGTCTTGCAAACAAAGCCCAGGAAATAGCAACACTGTGCTTCTCATGGACTATTTAGACTCATTTGTGGTACTTTGCTATAATGTTGGAGAGGCCCACCCACAAATACACTCCCATCAATTATGAAATAATGTTGAAATTGCTCACACGCACACTGTTTCACTTTTTAAATGCATGATGTCCGTCAGGGACTCAAAGCAGTGATTACCTCATTCTGTAATGAAATTCTTCGTTAGCTGATTATTATCTGGCATGGTAACATCATGACTCGTGTACAAAGCTGAGCCTCAGCAGCTCTGAGTGAAATTTAATCATTTAACACGATAAATCAAGCTCACCCTGAGTTATGTTAATGAACCATGAAGGTTTTCAAACAAATTAAAATGCAACAAAAGCGTGAGCTCATCCAGTTTAGCTTAAATGAGATCCATTTAAAGAGTATTTATGGTGGAATTGTGTAAGTTTGTACTTTAGTGACTCTGTATAGGTTCATCCTTATGCTAACCATCCCCGACCTTCACCCTGCCTTTAGGAACACACAGTGACCTTATGACCACAATGTAGTACTTGCACTATAGTAATAGGTTGAGCCAAGCCTTCAGCAGCGGGGTCTTGTCTGGAGGAAATATGGAAAATCCTGCCGCCCTGAAAAGGAGAGTGATAGAGCTTTTGTCCTGAGCCGCATTTCAGCATCACACACAAGTGCCTGTCATCCACAAAGTGCTCTCCTGATAGTCATAAAAGTGACCCCTTGACATTTCAGGAGTGGGCCAGTGTCCTGAGCGCCAGGCCAGCAGACCGGCCTTTTGTTTTTGTCCACGGCCCCCTACCCAGGGTGCTTTGGGGCAAGGACAAAGGGGCATTAGGTGGACAAAGAGAAGCGTGGTGGGCGGCAGAAACAGAGGGAGTAGGAAACGAGCAAAAACAAAGAGCCCAGGGCATGAGCAGTAATTACATAACAACAGAGGGGAACGTAAAACCTCCGGAAACAATATGAGAGGGAGCGAAAGAGAGGGTTGGACAGGAGGGAGTGGAAGAGCAACCAAAGAGAGAGAGAGGTGGTGGTATATGTGATATCACAAATTTAGGTTTCTTTATCTAGGGAATGAATTGGAAGTATTTGTGCGTGTGAGTGAAACTGTGCAACAAACACGCACACACACACCATCCGATCACGTGAATGTATTTGTGTAACTCTATGCATCCTCTGTGATAACGGCCATCCCCTTCAAACACACACACACACACACATTTAGCATGCACACACATGCTGCAGGTTTTTAGGGAGCAGAGACATCTGCCAGTCATCGCTCCTATTGGTCAGTTCAGCTAAATAACAGAGGATGGAGGCAGGAGGGTGGGGGTGGGGGTGGTTTGGTGCATGTGTGTGAGAGTATCAGCTCGTCTGTTTACAAAACACCCACAGCCCTGCACCTCTCCTGTCATGTAGGTGATGTCTGTCTCTCTCCCCCTCACTTTCACTGCCTGTCACTTTTCTCTGATTGTGGCCGACGGGTGCAAATCGAAGATGGCTTTTAAATATTGGTCAAAATAGTCTGCCCTGAAGGGAAAAAGATGGAGGTATGGTTGTTTTTTTTGTATAATCTCTTGGTTGGAAATGTGCGTTAAGTTTGTTATTCGTTAGTTATTGATTAGCTAGTTGGGCAGCTGATGTCAAATGATCCATATGTAGACGAAACCTTGGTTTTTCATCCACCCAGGCTAAATTGTTAAAAAAAAGAAATGTGACGCTTAACAACAGAAATGATTCATGGCGAGAGAGTTGGGATGACATAGTATGAAGTGGCTGTCTGAGGGTCGTGTCATGTGAAGGACAGTGAGATTTATTTTGGTTCAGGGGGCTTGAACAGGGAGTCACAGTGTGAAACTCTAGCCACTTGTTTTGTGTCCCTGCATGTTCACACACCATCCAGAATGACCGTCTGGACTGCAGCTTCTGCACTCCTGCTGCTGTCACACGGCGCCGTGAACAGTTCGGTCACATTATAAACCCTTGTTGGATGGTCACAACAGGTTGTCTGCCTTTTGATTTTGGTTTCATGTTTGTGAATAGCTTGTTAGCAGATGATTTGCTTTAGCAGACAGTGGTTTGTATAATAGTACATAACCGTGTGGAGAGTTCACAGTCAGACAAACTGGGTGTGAACAGGAATGATCTAGGTCAGCAGAGTGTGTGTCCGAGCAGCGAGAGCAGAACATATAGATTTTCCAATATTTACAACTGAGGCACATATACTGAAGGGAGCTATAGATTTTACACACACATGCAAGTGAGCTGGTTGACCAACTGCTCCTGAGCTCTTGTTTCAGGGTAGCCGGACTCACCCCCCCCACCCATCTCTCTGTATGAGCGTCAGTTTAACAAGTCATGCAGAATACCAACCTAAAAGTGCTACAGCAGTTCAGTCGGGAGGCTCATTTATTTCTTCTTTTATTTTATTTTTTTTAAGTGAAATGTACACTTCATTTGATGAATGCCCAATTATGAGGACGAACACACATTAACTGTTTCTTCATCATTGACTGTACTAATTCAGCATGGTTGGTGTGAGTGTTGGGGGGGATGTTGCAGATAATTGGGTTGATAAAGAGCGCACTGATCAATGACTGGCCCCTGTGTGGGTCGGGGGGGGGGGGGGAGCGAGGTATACGCCTATGTGATTGGACAGTGTTAACCAGCAGGTAGTTGGCTCTTTAACTTTAAATAGATAATGGAAGTATGCAGGAAAATATTTGAATGGATTGGAGGCAAGGGGTGTGGCTTAGAGAAATGCATGAAGGACTGGAGGAGAGGAAGTTCTGGCCCAGTAGAATAAACACAGGAATCTTCAAATGGGTTTTAAAGGTCAAAGGTAATGATTAGGGGCTTTTTATATTGTCAACCAAAATGGTACTTAAATTATGTAAAATACTACCAGGCATTTCCTGTATTTCTGCACTGCACAGCCCTACTAAAAAGAAGGCTAATATTCTTAAACATAATCAAATTGTCTTGTATCGAGCAAATAATTGTGCCAATTGGGTAAACCAATTTTGCTTGGCTAGACTTCTTAGAAGTAGCCTAACAGTCTAGCCACTGAAAGACCGTAATGAACCTTAAAACTAGACAAAATGACAACATTTAAGCAAGTAAAATGTTCTTAGGTTTAGCAAATGCTAGTACCATTGTCTTGAAATAAGGCTATATTCTGTGCTTAAAATAAGTAGCTCTCAGTTACACCTACGGGCAATTCAGAATTGTTAATTAAAGGCATTGGATGTTGGGAGGAAGCCGGGTATCCAGAGAGAATGTGCAAACTCCACACAGAAAGGTCCCGGCCGACCGGTGGGTCCCAAACCAAGAACCTTCTTGCTGTGGGGTGACAATGCTAAGCACTGCACCATCACGCCACCCAAAATAAGTCACCCTGACAATGATAAATTAACTTGTACTACTACTAGAAATGAGAACGCTTGCTAGACAGCAATTCTCACATTTCTTTTCACTTTGTTATTGTTGACTCGGTATATCCAGAGGCTTCAGAAACACCAACGACTTTCAGTGGTCGAGGTGAAAATGTAAGACCTATGGCAAGATCACAAATGTAACAGTGCTTTAAACCTTCTCATAATAAACAGGGTTCGTACAGCTTTACTGTTAAAGTCAAGCACCTTTCAAGAACTTTCAAGGTAAACCAAAATGTCCAGACTCTCGAGGCCTTTATCATCACATCTGCTATTGCTATAAATACCAGGAGACAAACAAATATGGCGACGGGATCATTTAATTTCAAATGTTATATGATTTTTGGTTTACATGAGTGATAATCAAGCATTTTTCAAGGAATATATTCAAATTCAAGCACGTTCCTAACCTTGATAACATAACAGTTAAAATTAAGACTTTTCCACACTTTCAAGGCTTTGTACAAACCCTGTTAATTTCGGCGGAGTTACTTGTTGTAACTACTTAAAGACTTAAAGATACATCCAGTTAGTTAGTGAGCTTTAGATGCTCGAAATAAGAAATTCTGATTTTGACAAAGCTTTGTACTTGCTTTAAAATTCTAGTATTTCTATTAATTCTAGTTTCAAGCATTAAGTTACTCAGAAACTACCTGGTAAGAAGAAATATCTTGTAAGACAATAAACCAGCATATATTGCCTTGATTTAAGATATTTCATCTTACTTAGATTTCACCTTTTGCAGTGTGTAATTCTTTTGTGGGAGCTGAATTTTCAATTTCTTGGTCACAACTTGTTGTATGCTCTATTCAGTGTGAGCAAATCGAAGCAAACCGGCTCCTGATTGGCAGTGTGTAACATGACTCGACACAAATCGGAAGATCTGATGTGTACAAATTGTGAGTGGAGGACCATTCCTCAGCGCACTTACCGTAACACTTTACATCATAGAGAAGCTCCCATTTCAAAGGCAACTTCAACCTGAAGGTATCACCAAAACAAGTGGAAGTGTTAGTGGGGGAGAGCTGCATGGGACAAAGCCCAAATATATACAAGTCTACTAAATATATGACACCTCTGTCTGTCTCCATGTCTCCTCCATCCCCAGGTGATGCAGGTGGTGAGGGAGCAGATCACCAGGACGTTGTCCAGTAAGCCGACCTCCCTGGAGCTCTTCAAGAACAAAGTTAATGCTCTCAACTACAGTGAGATCCTCAAACTGCGGCAGACAGAGCGGCTGCACCAAGAAGAGACTCTTGCTCCACCTGTACTGTGAGTAGCAGCATGTTTACAGATTAGACACCAGCTGTTTTCAGCTGCATGGCAGAAGACACCTATCGACACCGTTAGTGTGTCTAAATGAAGCATGGCAACAAAAAAAATTCTGATCACTTGTTTTACTGTGGAAACAATAAAAACTATGTTGAGAGCAAGCACCAGATGAGTTGAGTAATTGGAACGGATGTTTTTGCAGTGTTTGTGTTTTCCAGCTTTAATGGCCTTGTGATGCACACAGGTTTGGTCAGAAAAATTACAGTTAATGGGTTGAGATTCTTGTCATTTAAGTCACTGAAAGCTACTGTTTATGACTAAACACTAAGTGTAACATTGTGTCCCTGTCACATTAAGGGGTCATCCATGCAGGCTGTTTTTATTGTCCCCATTTGATTTCCTATCAAATGAATGATGAAGAAAAAAAAAGTTGAATATGAATACTGATTATTGTCCCAGCAATGCTGTTTTATTTTGCCTTTTTATCTCGACTTGAGGTCACTTTTTCTTTGTCTTTACTTCAGTTTGGTTGTGAGTTTGCAACCATGTCTCTAACCTGGAATTCCTTTACAGCAAAGGGGGATGCTAAGACCATGTGACCAAGCATTGTGTGCGTTTTTCGTTCCAGTGAGCTTAAAGAGCGTCTGAAGCCAGAGCTGCTCGAGTTGATCCGCCAGCAGAGACTCAACAGGCTGTGTCAAGGAACAATGTTCAGGAAGATTAGCAGCCGACGCCGACAGGGTGAGGAGGGGGACACACGCACACACCCACCCATCAGACTGCGTCTTTTTCTGCTAACCTCTGTGACTGTTTTTCTCAGACAAACTGTGGTACTGCCGCTTGTCGCCTAATCACAAAATGCTTCACTATGGTGATGTGGAGGAAGATGCGGACAATCCACCAATTGAAACGCTGCAAGAGAAGAGTGAGTTGACGCCGGACTGGGGCTTGGCATATGCAGTGATTTACAACTTCAAAAAGAAAATGACTGTGAAAATTATTCGGAGCCCTGATTTATGTATTTGAATTCAATTAACTTGATCTTGTCTTTTCATTGCTCTTCTTCTCTCTACCGTCCTCCTCCGTCAGTTCCAGTAGCAGATATCAAAGGCTTGCTGATGGGAAAAGACTGCCCTCACATGAAGGAGAACAAAGGCAAACAGAACAAGGTCAGCAGCACTCCTCCTGGTCTTTTCAGATTCTGCTCACGTTCACCTCAACAAATGATACATCTCACTGGGTTTGTACATGTGCTGTAGGAGGTGCTGGACCTGGCATTTAGCATCACATATGATGTCGAAGAGTACAGCCTGAACTTCATCGCCCCCTCTAGAACTGATGTGAGTGTTGCTCTGAACTTACTTCTGTCCCATGCGTTTATAATGTACAGTAAGAACAGAAACAGTCTGCTCACGGGCTTCCTCTCTCTCTGTCAGTTCTGCTTGTGGACAGATGGATTGAGCGTGCTCCTGGGCCGGGAGATGAGTAGCGAATCCATGCGCAGCGAGCTGGAGATCCTACTCTCTATGGAGATTAAGCTCCGCCTCTTGGACCTCGAGAACGTTCCCATCCCGGACAGAGCGCCGGTCGTCCCCAAACCACCGAGCAACTACAACTTTTGCTACGACTTCAGCCAGACAGAGCAGTAGAGAGCGAGAGTAGAGACTAGGATGTGTGAATGTGTGTGAGATGAGCTCTGACTTGTGCATCCATGCACTTATTCCTATAACACAGATTTATAACCTTGACGTTTAGATTCTTCTTCTGTGGCCTGGTGTTCTACATCCAAGTGAAACAAGGAGCAGGAGCAAACCTATGAAAACTGACTCGTCTTTAAGCTAGTTGGGGTTGTGGCTGTTGACTGCACTAATGCTGCACAATATCACTCTCACTCCTCATCTGAGCGAAATGGTTTCAGTTTGTCTCTCCATTCATCAGCTCAGCTACAGCTCCAAAAACAGACATTTGGAAAAATGATTCTTCTTATACAGTACAGCCACTCAATTAATGGTACTTTAAATTTGTTTTGTAATCATTTTATATTTTTAAATATATCTAAACTACGTATGGTCCATGGAATACGCCTGTGTGAGGTTTATTGCTGGTTGAGGCCATAGATGCTTTGCTTTGTCTCAAAATGCTGCTTGTCCACATTTGTTGCTTTTCTAAATGGGTGTTAACTAGAACATAATGCTTTCTCAAGATGTGGTACATGTTAGATTAATTTCCAACATATGAACAACAAATGCAGTATGACTTGGGTTGGCGAGTATTTTTAATTATACCTATAGGTACTCACCTGTGGCTCAGCATGATAACTGTGGAGCAGAGATGCTCTGTATGACTTATTTTAATGATGCAGACTTTTTACCTTTTTTGTTAGGCAATTGTACCTTTTTCCAAGTTTGATGAGAAAGATGTTTTGTATCCAACCAGCAACCATCCTATTATACGTGTATGATACAGTATGCAATCAATCATCTTGGATCAAATCCTGAATTTTATACAAGGTACTTATTTAACCATCATGGAGTGGACATGCTCAGTGTGCTAAAGGGCAGCAGCTTCTAAAGAACGGACATAAGTCTGCAGCATATGAATTTGTTTTTATCTTTTGTCACGACTGTCCTCTGCAGTGTGTCTGTGATAACGTTCACTTTTGAATCATGCGCTTTGGGTGACTTCACACAAATAAACTCTTTGATTCATACAGAGAAAAAAAAAAAGGTTTTTGCTCACAGCATTGTAGCCATATTTTGGTTAATTTATAAAAACATCTTTAATCCTGTGATTTTCATCTTTCCAGTCTGATTCTCATTCTGTCATGGTGCACCATACAGTGTTACAAAATTATCCAACAATGTACATACAGTATAAAGGGATATAATTTTAATTAGGCTACAGTGGTTGGGCAACAGGAGAGCTGGACTTTCAGTTGAGTTCATGGTTGCTTATCACAGCTCTGGAGAACCGTGGCAGTTTTCAAAGAACCCAGAAATAATTCACACCGCAGCAGATGGCGGCAGGCACACTGCTGACACTCTCTATAGGAGAAAGAGGCCATGCTAAAAAAAACTGCTTGCCATCATTCACCTTAGCTTCAGAGTAATTGGTCTGAAAGTCGATGTTGATGAAACATTTTGTGGACCACTTTCACAGCATATCCCATATTTACTAATACTTAAGCAGCACAGAACTGTCATTGTAAGAAAATACTTCCTCTGTTTTGTTGTTTAAAAAAAAATGTTCAAGGGAAAATCTAAAGCACTGTCACAAAATCTGTGATGACAAACATGAAATCTCATGTTAAGCAAAAAAAACAACTTTGAATGCCATGAGTTATCTTTAGTTTCTTACAGCTCATATTTCAATGTAAGTCACATTAATTATTAAATATGTAATTACATTATGTATATTAAGAATTAATTTTAAATCTCAAAGTGATTTCATATGGGACATTTTACTGTACCGATACTCAACTTGGATAATTGCATCTCTACTACATGACAATATAATTAGCAAATCTCTCTCGTTTGGGCAACATTTACCTCCTAGAAACAAATGTATGCGACAACACAAGAATAATGTCTTACTGTGGCAGCTGTGTGTTTCAGTGTCTTGGTTTGAACAGATAAGTGGACACAGAACCTTGAAAAGCCTCGGTGATGATGCACCACATAAACATTACATCCAAAATTCTTCCCCTTGAATTCAACAGTTAATGAACTTTGAATATGGGGGTTAGATTACATTAGTTTCATGCAAGTGGTGCCTACCCCACACCGAAGAGTGTCATCATACAGGATGACGTATAGGTGACAGGTTTTACAGTAGCTCCCACTATAAACTGTCAACTTTTCAAAATTTCCTTCAGTTCTTGTGCAATTTACTGAAATGTGCAAAAAGTCAAATCATGGAGTGGGCTTTGGTTAATTATAATCTGGGACATTCAATCAAGTCAGTCAAAACGTAAGGGTAAGATCAGCCCCACCTATGTATTTGTAGTGGACATTTTCCAAGAAGGGCAGCTGTGATTGAAGGAGGTCCACAGTTGTTACGGAGATGTTTTTGCACCTCGAGATGTCGAGTGTTCGCAGGCGGTTACAGTGCTGCACCAGGAGGAACAAGGATCTGGGGAGTCAAGAGATTAGGAATTCATCCTTTATTGGGTTGTATGAGTTTGGGTTTATTGGATTGTATGCCACTCACCTGTCAGTGATGTTATTGCAACAGGAGAGGTAGAGATGCTGCAGTCTGTGTAGGTACGGTGCAGCCTGTGCCACTCCACGGTCACTGATACCCGGGCAGTGGCTGAGTGCCAGGCTGGTGAGGCTGCGGCAGTGCCAGGCGACAGATGCCAAGCTGGCGTCAGTGATTTCCGGCAGCATGGAGAGAGACAGACGGTGGAGGTTGGGGTAACGCACCACCTGAGCAGAGGAGAGACAGAGTCAACTTCTGAGTGTTTCAAATATTCATACATTCCTGCTGCAAATGAAACGGCTGGCCTCTCACCCGTGTGATGCTGCTGTCAGTGAGTTTGGAGCAGGCAGAGAGGTCCAGCTCCTGCAGCCTGCTGAGAGCTAAAAGTGAAGCTCCAGCCTGCTGTTTGAACTGCTCCAGGTCATTCTCTGTCACCAGCTTCGGTCGCTCCTCAAACGGCAAACGAGGGGGCTTGAAGAAGCCCATGTTGCCGAAGGTCCGGGTGAACCTGGGACCCTTGTCTCCCTGTTGAGATAAGTACATGAATGCAACAGCTAAGACCCCTTTTACTAAAAAATACAGATACTATCTAACTTGTCTGTGGTTCTCACTGTCTCATTGTCAAGATCACATTTGGTTGTTTCCACCATCCCCAGAAGACCCCAGTCTGTGACTTCTTTACACCAGCCGAGTCGCAGAACTACCAGTCTCTGCAGGTAGGTGGCTATAGCGCGCACGGACAGGTCAGTCACATTGACACATGACGTCAAGTCCAGCTCAAGGAGAGTATTCCCAAGAAGCTGGGTGAGAGATAAAACTGCAAGATCCTGAAAAGAGAGGAGGAAGAAGCTATTTTTTCCCCCACCATGTATTCTTCACACAGACGTAGTTACACGTATAAACACACACATACTGTACAAACACACAGACTGACCCTAATGTAGGTGCAGCTCTTGAGGCTGAGTGTCTCCAGCTGTGCTCTGGCAGCACTGGACCCCTTCAAGCCTTTCACTATCTCTGTTCCGCTGACGTGCAAACACTCCGAGAGATCCAGACTCTTCAGGGAGGACAAAGACAGAAGTTCAGCGAGGCCTGTGGATGACACAAAATCATCACTTTGAAGTAGAACACAGAAGGCTGGGGTAGTTGATGTGCACAGAAGGTGTCAAATAGGAAGATATTTCTCAATTAAAAATCATTAAATCAACATTGATGGATTTTGCTGGCCACTTTACTCCGTAAAGCCCAATTTTACATTATCAATAGTAATTTGTTTCAATATAAAAATATTGATTAGTGCAGCTTTTATAAATTCCTCTCAATTAAATTATAATCAGTAGTTGTGATCAGGAATTTCATAATTCAATTATCGCTGTAAAATTTGTTGAGCACGTTCACACTCCTAACAGGATGGAATATTTAGATTTATAATAAGCCAATTGTCTTTTCACTAGTGCCATCATCAGGACAAACATAACATTTTAGCCCCAACTCTTAGTAGCTGTTGATTCAACACAACTGTTGAATTCAACTGTTGTGGAGTGTAATGAACACTGGCTTTTAATGGCTACTGTAGGGATTATATGGCTTTATGAATACCAAAATGTGTAACAATAATTAATAACCTCAAAGAGTCACCAAAATGATATAGTTAACACATTAATTGATATCAAAAGGTTGAAGTTTAGTGATTACATTTCATTTCAGGCTATCAGGAATAAACAGTGTTTACATTAAATAATAGAATTTAAATTATATTAAATTCACTTCAGGGCACCACCCTTAAAGAAGGGAAAATGATAGCCAAAAAATCAGTCTCATAAATCAATCAGACTATTAATTTGGAGCTCTGATTAGTAATTAAATTAATAACTACAACCAAAAATAACCATATCAATACCCTAATAAAGGTTGAAGAGTTTTAAAGTTCTAAATAGTAGAGGTCAGCAATATTCACTCTTGGTCCCTACACTTCTAAGCAAGACATTAGGCTTTTAGTTTTCTTATATTTCAATTCAATTTTATTTATATAGCACTATATCATAACTATGGAAGCCCATTTCCGCCAGTGTGATGAAAAAAAAAAAAATGGTTCTGTAAGTCAATATATTAAGAAACTATCTCAATATAATGACTTACTATCTCAATAGTAAGAAGAATCACGGCTCAATACTGCCACCTACTGACTGAATTATCTCAATATATCGAGAAAGTTTCTCGTTATAGATAGTAAGTCATTATACTGAGATAGTAAGTCATTATATTGAGATAGTAAGTCATTATACTGAGATAGTAAGTCATTATATTGAGATAGTTTCTCATTATATTGACTTACAGAACCGTTTTTTTTTTCATCACACTGGCGGAAATGGGCTTCCATACATAACAGAGTTATCTCATAGTACTTGTTAATATAGAGCAAGTCTAAACCAACTCTATATGTATAGACCCAACAATATTTACAAATTCATCTTCAAGTCTATGATACACACAAAAACAAAACCACACTCTGTGCACCTTTTTCAGTGATCCTCCAGTCACGGGACAAGGAGAGGTGTGTCAGTGACTTCAGGCTCTGTGCTATGGCCTCTACAGACCTGTTCGTCAGCTCAGTGCAGGCACTGATGTCCAGTCTCTGGAGGCTCGGCTGGTGCTTCACCAGAACCTCCACTGAGTAGTCGGTCAGCTCCTTACAGCCGTGCAGACACAGTTCTTCTAAGACCAAACCCTGAACCTGGAACACAGATAGCATCAAGAAAAAATAAATAAAAATGCAATTGAAACTTTTTATCTTTAAAGAAGCTAAAGGACATGCTAAAATCCAGAAAATATTCTAAATCATATATTATATGTTTACCAGCAGTAAGCAGACTATGAGTAAACCAGCAAATAGGCACAGAGACATGATGTGAGCCGTTTCATTTGTGAAGAATCATTCTTGGCTGATCAAACTATAAAGAAGCTGTTGCAGGGACTTCAGGTATCCTGACCTGTGCAATAGTGCGTAGTGACTCAGGGGTGATGGAGGTTCTGCTAAGGTCCAGAGCTACAAGGGTGGATTTCTGCTCTGTTAACAACCTCCGCACGTTCCTCAGTGACAACAATGCTGACGAATCCTCAACGGCACCCACCGGGCACCCTCGATACACGTCGAACTCAAAAGCGATATGGCAGCCAGCTAGCGAGAGACGGCGAAGGCGCGGGGTACAGCCGGTGAGCCGATTGAAGGTGAGGTCAGAGAGGTAGCGCAGATCGGACAGGTCCAGCTCCTCCAGACCAAACAGAGCTGACCTGACCTGGAATAAGAAGATGGAGTTTGACCTGAAATTGGACTGTTACTACAATAAAAAGACAATAAAGCAGCACACACAAAATGGCAATAAAGGTTTACTGTGGGGAATTAGTATTAAAGGTTACATATTCCCACAGTAATACTGAGGGGAATGCCCATGATTACATTTATAATCACAGCCAACGCCTTCTTCTCCCCATAGGACTACTGATACAGAGATATACTAATCCTGGCTTAAGGTAGAGCTATACAGGTAGAAATGTAGGAGAAACCAGAATTTAATATTGCTCTACAAAGAGAGCAGTACAGCAGAAGCAGTAACATTGAGAAAAAAGAATTTCATAGATTTAAATGTGATTTACAACAAATTGCATGAATTCCACTACAGACAAAAGCCAACATGGTAGTAGTTACTGTTTCTCTGCTAAACTAGCCATGTTAGCTTTAGCAGACATTTAGCTGATGTTTTGTTCGTCATCATGATAGAATTAAGCTTCTGCCCCATTTGGTTATGTGGAACAACAAACTGAGTTACCAAGACATTGGTACATAAATATGATTATTTTTAATTACATTAGTTTTAGCTAAGGCTAGCCGTGGCTACCTCACAAACTACCTTTCACTTGATAAAGCCTAGCTGTCAGTGTGACAGAAGCTTGGTGCAGTTAGTGCAGTACGGTTTGGTTTTAGCTCCATTGTGTAGTAACTGCAATTCACACGTGCTTTTTTCTATAGAATATTTATTTATAATATAATAATAATATGGTCAAACTGGAGCCAAAAATCTGACACCGGTCATAAGTGGTCGAAGACTAGTTGGCAAATCGGTCAGCTCAGGTCTTATTGAAGCAATGGCCAACCTCAGTCCACCATCCCACGATTACATAATAAATATAAGACCTGCTGTCTCTGCTCCGCCCTAGAGAGGAAAGCCCCGGACATGAAGAGGCTGTCCAGGCCCCTGAGGTCCAGCCTACGGAGGGATGTGAGGCGAGGGAGGAGGGCCAGCAGAGAAGCCTCTGCTATACTGCTACCAGGCAGGGCCAAGCTCTCCAACTTAGAGCCCAAGCACAGACCCACCTGAAGAGGGGGAAAGACAAAAAGAGATAGCAGAATCAATCACACATGAGGGGAGACAGACAGAAATGATGAGAGTTCAAAGAGAAGATAGATGAGGTTTTGCAACTTGGTAGTACACAAAATCTTTAAAGGAAATTCAATGCATGCAAGTTCACGCACAAATACACACACATTATTGTGATAAGGACCAATGAGGATGACAATGTCTGATTATGGGCGTGCCACATCCTGGTCAGTATGACGGGAAATTAAACGTTTTATAAAAAGGTATGTCACATTTCCTTCCTGCTGCTGGCTTGTGCTACAATATTTGCCTTTCAGGAGGAGACACATGTTTTCTTGCCTGATAGAAATTAAATCCAATAAAGTTGGGTTTGCTCAACAGGTTTTTTTTCAAAAGGCTTTCACAAGCCGTTGAGGGGGTGGGTGGGGTGATCTCTTAACTCTCTCTTAACTTAATCTCTTAACTCACTCAGAAGCATGTGATCATTTGAACTGAAAAAAACAACACTAACTAAAATCAGACAAACAAAATCCAATCAATTGTAATCTTTTTAGCTTCCATCTTCAGCTATAAAAAGGCCTGATCATCACACAATGTGTTAAAGTAATTATCCGCACTCATGCTAACCCAAGTAGTGTAGTGTTTTTAATTGTAACAGCATACTGCACCTCCAGAAGCAGTGATCTGGACATGCTGAACCCATCAAGCTGGCTGATAATCAGACTGCAGCGTGACTTTCGGCCCAGACCCCTGATCAGCTCCAGGGACGAGGCTGAAGCAGGGAAGCAGAAGGTGACGTTCTTCTGCACAAAGAAAAACAGACAAGCGGGTGTACTATCTCTGCCCTCAAGCACACTCTTCCAGTCACTTTTCAGTCAGTCAACACTCGGTGTCTACACCCTCTGAAGAATTTATCATTATGCAAATGTGTCCTTCACCTGAAAGTGCAGGTCCTGACTGGCATTGTACCAGCTGCGACACACCATCGAGGCTTCCTTCCTGTCTGAAGCGTGAAGAAAGCCCATGATGTAGACTATGATCTACAGCAAGAGAAAAAACATACAGCGTTAGATTACATCAAAGTTTACTTATGGAAAAGAAAAAAGAAAAGCCCCACACAAAGGGTTAGCTGACAGCACTGCATTAACTCAAATGGCTGCATACTGTAGTACTGAATCCAGTGCATCGTCCTTTGACAAGAACAGCATGTCATGACACTGTGGCTGTAACGGCAGCTCCCATGTGTGTGACTCCATGAATATGAAGCAGGCCTGGGTGTTCCTGTAGACAACAACAACGTCTGTGCTAGCTTAGCTCACCTCCACAGGCAGCTCAGGTGCTTCTATGGCCACCCCACCGCAGTTTTCCATCTCAGCGTCTCCTTCGTTGTTATAAAGGACTCCAGACCATCACAGGTGAATCAGCTAGCCATTCACTAAGCTAGCTGCACAAGTCAGCTAACGCCGTGGCGTTAGCGTGCAAGCTAATAAGTCTCCAACTGGTAAAAAGCGGTTAACAACTATCACTCGTATCCGTTGACTAATCAATAAAATTGCCAATGAAGAGCTGTGCTGCCTGCTGTCATGTCACTAAGCTACTTTCCACAGTTAGCACAGGTACATTTCCGTCGGCAGATGGATCTGCTGACCGCAGAGGAAACACTGACGTCAGGGGGGCGGGGGATTGTGGGAAATGCGGTTTTCCTAATGTCCGTCTACCTTCAGCTGGCATGCTTTGCACACCGCCACCAGAGTCGTTGGTGTACCTTGGCCTATTTTGTGTGTTTGTTTTTGTCTTTTTGTTTTACGCTTTGACCTAAATACATGGGAAATGGATTTTCCACAGAGGAGCTAGTATATACCCCTAAAATATATGCTGGCTTTTTCCTGCAAGCAGAAATGAGCAAGAGGTTGTTAGCTGTTTGGTGCGAATTTTAAATAAAAGTGCTTCATTGCAAATTCATTCATAAGTACACTAACTGAAAAAATTGCAGCTGAAAGAAGAAAACAGAACTGTGGTTATCTGGTTAAAGCAGTAACCGCATTGCACCTTTAATCGGAATTGGCAGCACATTCAGGGCAAATATGTTGCTTGCTTCCTGTTTAGGTTTTGCTGTTTTGGTTTGTGGTTGACACTTTGCAGTTTGTCATGTTGTTTGTCAGGATGTTTTCACCCTAAATGGTCATTGCAGGTCAGACATAAAATGTGTTGAAAACATACATTTATTTAAACAAAAGACAGGGCTAAATCAGTGACAAAATCGAGTTTGTGAACATTATTATATACACACATTTGTTTAGAGTCCATTATAAGCACTAATCTCTTCTCTCTCACCACACACACACACACAACACAAACTATAAAGGAAAAACAATGATAACCCTTTCTACAGATTGTCTGGCAGTATGATTAGCTGGTTTATTGGCCCATTTTCTGAGGCTGTATCATTAATCAAACCATGTATACAAAAGAGGTCATTCTTACATTATTACTGAGTCCTAAACACATTTACAACACAAATTAAACATTTAGCAATATTAGAGTGCGGATCAGTACAGTGATTTTACATTTAATGGGAAAATGAAAATGTGATGTAATGTCATATATATCTCAAAAAACAAATACATTTACATTATTGTAGAAAACAAACATAAGCATGTTAACTGTTGTAAATATGTGAAGCAATGGTATTACATGTATTAATGGCTAAGTCCGTATGTATTAGCATGTAAAATGCAGTGTTGATGAAAAGGTTAAATGATGTTTGAGCTAGCTTGCTATGCTTAAAGGTACGATGGTCAAAGACAGACTGAAAATCTATGACCTCACTTTGGCCTGTCAACATATCTGATGATGGAAGTATAGATGATCATGTTACAACATTAAATACAGCTTTCCTCGGTCTGTGCTGTTTTTCAAACCAGCTTGTAGAAACATCAGCAGTGCAAGCGACTCCCACCAAGA
This sequence comes from Gadopsis marmoratus, assembly GCA_036023855.1. Taxonomy (NCBI): domain Eukaryota; kingdom Metazoa; phylum Chordata; class Actinopteri; order Centrarchiformes; family Percichthyidae; genus Gadopsis; species Gadopsis marmoratus. The sequence continues at coordinate 78,241 of JAVQJF010035849.1, read as the reverse complement.
CATCACAAAGGAAGAAAATGACAAAACATATGAGGCAAATTGTACTTTCAGTTTACAAAATAATCTGTAAACAGTTAGCAGACAACAGCAGCAAAAACATTTCGTATATGTCTTAGAAAGAAGAAGTTCAGTTTTGTAGAAATGACTAATCAGCTTTAACTGTTACTACACTACAACTTTATACCCTACACAGAAGCCACTCATTATCACAGCTACACTGAATTCACGAATGTAAGCTCAGTGTAGAGGATGAAAATGTGCTTGAGTGCTGAAGAGGTAACCAGGCGAGGAATGGCTTGTTCCCGATGTACATTAGGTGATCTAATAATGAGATGAATCAACATGAACACAGTGGGTGGAGGTCGAGTGAAGGCAGGCAAAGCAAAGGGGGGAACAAAATGTACAGAGAATCTGGAGTTCCAGCCCACAAGCTGTAGCAGTCCTAATGTAAACCACAACTCATCCTACAACAGCTAATGTTATGTCAATGGTTATTTGACACGATGGTGACAAAATATTCCAGCATATTAGCTTTACAGGTACAGCACAACTGCACAGCATAATGTAGATAGTGGGCTGTAAGGCTGTAACGTACAAAATGGGTTAGTGTGTTGTGGGTCAGAGCGGAAAACAGTACTAACTGGAAATGTTTACAATGACGCGGTCCCACACAGGTTTAGCAGATCAGGCTGACGTCAAGAAATGAACGTTAGAACACTCCTCTCCCTTTCATTCCACCAGTCTGTCCATTTCCAGCAGATATACTCACCTTTGTTTATTCCTCTATTTCCCCTCTAAAGCAATTGTTTCTTTATTCCCCCCTTTGATCACTCAAATTTACCCTCTCCTCTTGTCCCAGCTGCCGCTTCCCTTGCCCCCCAAAGAATTATTACAACTTCTTTTCCTTCCTCTTCCCACCCTCGTTCCCTTCAACCGTGCTGACACCCGTTTCGTCTGCGTCGCTCTGGCAGCTGTTGTTGCGGCAAAAGGAAGCAGAGCGAAACGTTGCAGAGCTGGCAGAGATGGGCGACGACGTGTCCATGTCCCTGTCAGGTCCAGAGCTGGAGGTTGGAGATGGAGGAGGCAGGGAGGAGGAGATGGAGGGCTGGAAGAGAAGGGAAAAGAGAAGAGATGAACCTACTATACAAAGTACACGCTCTTTCTTGTCACTGTCACACGTGCATGTGCTTATTCTTTGTTTTGCACAGATTTTGTGTATGTTTACCTGTAATGAGATTCTGGACTTGTTGGTCTTCTCTTTGACTTTAGCAAGAGATCCTTTAAGTCCAGTGGATCTTGCGGCCATCTCAAGGGCTGCTCTCAGAAGTTTGGGGGTCTGCGGCCTAACAGGGGCTGCTGGGACCTGAGAGGCATCCTTAGACTCTTCTTTGGGCTCCGGTTTCTTTCCCTTGTTAAGCATCTTCCTGTGGTTAAGACATTAACTTCTATCAGACTCACATAATGATTACATACATGCAACAAAGTTCTTGCATAAGTCAATTTTTTATCTGGTGGCCACACTACATCTGTATGATATTGTCATACATGGCTAATACAGGACAGATACAATGCAGACAGTACAGTGATGGTAAGAGTAATTGTTGTGGTTTCAGGATAGTGCCATTGATGTTTAACCTGGCCTTCTTGCGGAGCAGTTTCTTGGACTCAGGGTAGTGAACCAGGATCTCAGTCAGGTCTCTCTTTTGCAGGATGAAGAGATTGGCAAAGCCATGGGCGACTACATTCGCTGTGCGTCTGTTACCTCCATCTGCTGCAAGCAAACTGCCAAACAGAGACATTATGGTTTGGACATTTGACATTTCAGTTTCAGGAAAACAAAGGGCAAAAATCACAATAAATGTGGAAAAGATTTAAATCCGAACGTGTGTGAAAATCATAAAATAATTATATTTTTATTTTTTCCTATTCTTAGATATTTGTCACAGATGTCAGTTCAGAGCCTAAGTGACACAGGTAAAGAAGTCCGGTTCTATTGTGGGAAATTTGTAGTAATTGTTAAAGAACATTGTATTATTCCTGTAACACCACCTGTAAAAATCTGTTCACCTGATCTCTCCAAAGACTGATCCTGCTCTGAGAGTGACAAACACCGTCTTCCCATCCGGTCCCCCAACCACCTGCACCTCCCCTGCCTTTATGATGTACATCTCCCGACCCACCTCGCCCTGAGCAAGACAGAAAAGACAGGCAGAGGCAGATGGCAAGAGAGAGTGACAGAAATGGCAAAAACTGAAAAACGTACAGTTGTGTCTGCCAAAACACAGGTACATTTGCATACTGTATGTACCTTTTTGCAGACATAATCCCCAGGCAGGTAGACAACAGATTGCAGGCTTTTCAGCATGTCAAAGATCATCTGTCTGTCACAACCCTGTCAAGAAGGAGGAGAAAGAAAAAAAGGGAAACCAGTGCTTCTACTTTGTGTTTCTGTTGATCTCTGCATGGTATGTGCACTAGCTTTATAGCATAACTGGATCCAGCAGAAAGACTGTTTTGATTGTGGTGTGATACGCTCTGAACAATGTCCGACCTTTTTGATTATATGTTTTAGAATATCATCATTCTTACCTGGAAAAGTGGGACTTTGCTGACAATAGAGTAGTTGACGTCTACAGCAATGTCCAGGCGCATTTTATCTGGCAACTGAGTCAGCAGCTCCTGCTCATCTGGAAGGCAGACAATAACAGGTATAGTATCACCTATACTATACCTATATTTAGTATATAGGAAAGCCATTAAAAAGCTTAATGTTAGCCTGCTATATCCATTCCATAACCAGCTTTGATGCGTGTTTGAGGTCATTGTCCTGTTGGAACACCCAATTCTGTCCAAGTTTCAACCATCTAGTTGATGGTTTGACGTTATGCTGAAGAATTCTGAGGTTGTCTTCCTTCCTCATTATTCCATCCACTTTGTGCAATGCACCAGTTCCACTGGCAGCAAAACAGCCCCAGAACATGAGGCTACCATCATGCCAGTTAGTACAGTGTTCTTGGGGTTGAATGCCTCACCATTTCTCCTTCTAACATACCTCTGGTCATTTTGGCCAAACAACTCAATCTGGGTCTCATCTGATCATAAAACTTTCCTCCAGAAGGCTTTTTCTTTGTCCATGTGGTCAACTGCAAACTTTAGATGAGCTTGAAGGTGTCAATTTTGGACCAGGGGCTTCTTTCTTGGACAGCAGCCTTTCAATCCATGGCGATGTAAATCCTGCTTGACTGTAGGCAGTGACACTGCTGTTCCAGCAGCTTCCAGTTCATGGTAGACCTGTGCCTTGGTAGTTCCTGGGTTGTTCCTGACCATCCAAACAAATTTCCTCTCAGCTGAGGGTGACAGTTTGGGTCTTCTTCCAGACACTGGCAAAGTGGCTACACCTCCCAATAACTTGTACTTACGTACAAATGTTTGGACTGATGATCTTGGAGTCTGCAGTTGTTTAGATATGGCTCCAAGAGACATTCCTGACTTGTGTAAATCTACTACCCCCCAGCCCTCCTTCACCTTCACCTAATTTTGACCCTGTGTTGATTGTAGAAAACACAAAATGAATTAAAACCTGTGCACCAAATTCTTGGTGTTTTGTTCTATTAAGGTTGTATGTTGTACCACCAGTCTGCCCCAGAAAAAGAACAGTTCAAAGACATAACTGAAAACCCAATATTGCCATGACATTCATGTCCATGATGAGTGTATGTAAACTTCTAATTGCAACTGTACATATGAAGGTGCACACATAATGCTCTCCTTACCCAGCATGCCTTGTGACTGCCAGGTGTAGTTGTACCAGGTTTTGACGCGGTTCTGGACGTCTTTGGGGATGCGATAGGAGGACATGTATTTAATAGTGTTGTCCATACATGTGCGGTAATACGTCTGACCTGCTGTGGCTGCACCAACAACATCACGCATCTGAGAGGCAAAAAATTAAGTTTGTTAATTTAACATTATTGAGATTTCTGATGTATTAGTGTCTTTGCTGCATGAAGTGCATAATAGGAACAATAACACACCGGAGCTTTTAATGTTAAATACACTGCTCAAATAATGCAGCATAACACATTGCCCAGTCCATATCAGTATAGATATCCAGCATGAATCTCTTTTCCCACTGAAATCTGATGTGTTTTCAAAGCGTTCCTTTAATTCTTTTGAGCAGTGGTATATGTGGAAGGCACAGATGTTTCCATTATATTTCTATACCTACCTGTCCAATCATGATAGAGAAAACAAAGACTCCAATAAAGTAGTTGATAAGTTGGAAGACAATCTCAAACAGGGTGGTGGGTTCTGGCAGACCACCAATGGTGAGGAGGGTCTTGACAGCAAAGTAGTAGCAGCGGATGTAACTGAGTCGAGACAAAGAGGCAGAACAAGAAAATGGCTTCAAATGAACACGACGGGCAGGAGTTTTGAAATTTAAGTCAAGAGATGCAACTAGTCATTAATCATGTGTGTGTGTGTTTGTCCCACCAACCTGTTGCCCATGCCATTGTACACCCACTTGGTTGATCTCAGTCCCTTGAAGGCAGAGCACCAGTAGTACAGACAGGCGTTACAGTGGAGACAGTAAAGAAGATAGGTGGTGGTCCGGATCACCCTGGGAGACAGAGAGTAACACGTTGGCATAAACTGAACACCTAACAACATCTGTTCACCTGCACCACCGTGTGGCATCTCAAGGAAGGAAGACAAAATGAGAAGAAGGACACAGAGATAGAGAGGAGAGGACTCAGTACAGTATGATACCATCGGGTTCCAGCTGACCTGTAGATGAAGGCTTTGGTCAAGATGGCCTCTAGGCGCTCGTTGAAGTCAAAAAAGGAGTGGATCTGGGGAGGCATTGATAGAGAACAGAAGAAATATTTAAAGAGTCTGGTTTCAAAATAGACCATGCATTGGTGCCATACTTACTGATACTGTATTTGGCATTGTCAGAGTAACACTGTTGTGTGTGGCTCAGTAAATCTGACACTGGTTCTTGCAAAAAAAGTGAAAGGATTTTTAGTGTGTTGTTTGGCCAAATGCTGACAGGTTGTAATGGACTGGGGAAACGGTTGGACATACAGCACTAAACCTCACCTTCAGCAGCCGGGGTAAGCGAAGGATAGGGTTGATGCCAGCTGTGAAATAGAAGAGCTCCAGGGGAACGAGGCTGGCTATGTCAAACTGAAAAAACGAGAAGGTGTCACCTCACTGACTCGATTGCTTTGATGAACAGTTAATATGTGAAGCCCAGAAAAGCAGAATACACAAAGAAAAATGGGCTTTTATCCTGTTCTAGTTACTTACTTTGAAGTGTTTGGTTTTCATGTAATTCTTTCTCATCTCTTTCTTGTCACACTGTAAGAAAAACAAGACAACTGCAGATATGAACTATGATCCTGGTATTCCTATGGTCGTGAACTGACATTTGTTTTTACTTTAAAAAGTGAGCTACACACACAATTATGAAACCTGTTGCGTAATATGCATTTTGTAATGGTCGATGGATTTTGAAATGCACATTTCCCATCGGCACAATCGGTATTGAATATACGCTTCATATAGCATATTATATTCAAAATAATAGACAACTACAAGCAACATAATAGAGAGTCAAGAAGGGACACTGGGAATTGATAATTATGTCACATTTTATTTTCATCCAGTTTGTGTTATAAATGTGCCATGACCCCTTTTTTCTTTATTTTTCAGTTTATTTTATGCTATTTCATATAATTATTATTTTAGTCTTTTACTTTGTCTGTATGTGTTTGTGTGTGTATGTGTGTAGAGGTTTGTATGTACAGTATGATGTTACTATATTTGTACAAAAAAGATAATAAACACAGTTTTTAAAAAAAGTGAGATGCTACGAAAGTCCGTATGTATGTGCAAAAATACAATACAGTGATTATTTCCTTTTTTGTTCACTGTAAAACCCACCATGAGATAGTACCCAGTTACAGTAATGATCTCCAGGGTCCCACTCACCACTATGTCCCCTCCACGAACAAACTGCAGGCGCGGCTGGAAGATGATGACGTCCAGGATGTAAATGAGGTCACACAGGTAGTCGGTCAGCAGCCAGTAGTAAATATTGTCTGGAGTCTGGTAGGGGAAGGCCCAGCGCACTGGGATGAACCAGACATTCCAGTTCCACGCCAGAGAGACCAACAACATCCACAGCACGTACATCAGGTCTGAGGGGACAGAGGCGACGAGATGAGAGGATGGAGGGAGGGGGAGGGATGGAGAAACTCAGAGAACTAGACACTAGGAGAATTGACAGGTTTAGGTGGTCCGTAAGCAAGCATCAACTACCGTTATACACTGTTAACTAGGCATTCATGGACATAAGAGCATGACAAGTAAGCAAGATTTAATCTGTATTATTAAGCAAAATTTGCATTATTTGGAAGTTGGCTTTATGCAAAAAGAGAAAGACTGGTAACAGCAGAAAATGGACCTGCTCACAAAGCCCTTATGAACGTGAAAGAAAGGGAAGAGAAAAGGGTAAATGACAGATGATTAGGAGACAGGTGGAGTACAGTAGATTCACCGTTACCTAGACCTCACACAATACATAATCATTGCACTCTGGTCACATATACAATACGTCCAAAAATATTTCCTGAGTGTTTAAGTTCTTTGGGGATGAACATTAAACGGCTTATTGAAATTTGTTTCTCAAGTAGCCAAAATCATTGTGCAATTTTGGTGGTTTTTATTTTGTCAGAATTATGTGGCTTAAAAAGGAACAGCCATGTTTGTCAAGTAAAGGAGATTCTACTGTAGAGTACGGTTCTGTAGGTGGCAGCGGGTGGTGTATTTTGGCCGGGTTCTCACTGGTAAAAGGGTCGATGCTGTCAGGGAAGCGGTAGTGAATACAGGCTCGTATCCACCGAGGAGCTTTCACCTTGCAGCAGGGACTAGACTGCTCCTCCTCTACCCCACTCTCCTCCACACCTCCTCCTCCTCCTCCACCATCTCCTGATGGACCTCCTTGTGCCTCCTTCTCTCCCTCGTTCACTGGCTGAGCTCCAGGAGCAGGCTGAGGAGCTGACGCCTGAGGAGGAGCTGAAAGGAGGTGAGAGGTGAAGGGGCAAAAGGTCAGAAGAACACAAGAGAAAGATTTTGAAAACACAGCAGATTTACTAAAGGTTTGAAATTTGACTTGCAACATGTTGCGCACAAGGCATCCCTGCCTGAAAGATAGGACACAAAGAAGAAGGTTAACCGTCTCAGACCAGATCAGAGTGGTCCAATTATGAAAGGCACAAAGGTGTTAGCCTTGGCAGATTAGGCTTACAGCTGAATAATGGATTTAGTGCTCATAGTGGGTGGGTGGTGTCTGTGTGGTGATCTTCAGAAGGGCTTCTCAGTACATATGAATTAATTTGCAGAAATTTCTTAGCAGCAAGCTAAACTAAATCTTTTGGCTCAAAGTACAAACATTGCGCAATACTGGTGAATCTAGAATGTAGATTTTTTAAAAAGAAGTTACTAACAAATAATGTGCTAAGACTTAAAGTGTAGAGTGAGGTTCTGTAATGAACCACAAGCACTAAACACTTTCTACACTACATCTAACTATGTGCTGAGTGCCACAGACAGACCAGACCTAACCCTATGTGGATAAAGCGAAGTAGTACAGACACAACATTTTACAATTTCCAGAATATTTACTAAAACAACATTTCAACCACCAAGGCAAATGTAAAATAGATTTTAGGTTTACATGAGTGATTGTAGAAAATGTTGAATATCAAGCATTTTTCAGGGAGTATTTTCAACCTTCAAGGCTTTGTACGAACCCTGCACTTTGGGAACCACTGATCACAACCCTGAGGGGTGAATGAGGTTGGGAATTGGGAGGTTGAAACCTGGAGAGAAGATTCTACTGCTACTTCTCACCTGTGTGTGTCAGTGGGTGATTTCATGTTACTGCTTTTTGTGCATAGGCAGTGGTCCAAGGTGGGAGTATGACTTAAATGAGTAGTAGTTTCTCCATGGCTGACTCTTTTAACCTGGAACTAAAATATACTATAACACAAAGCTACATCAATCTAAGACCACTATCTGCCTGTATATTTATGTCCGTCCCACTCACCTCTCGTAGCACTACAGACCAGCGCAGTGTGTATGTATGTGTGTGTGTGTGTGTGTGTGTGTGTGTGTGTGTGTGCAGGTGAAAGAGAGAAACGGACAGACACTCTAACTCACAGGGGGTGATGCTGTCTTCATCTGAGCTGTCAGGGTCAATGAGTTTCTCCTTTGCCTTCTCCGTTCTTTCTTTAAACATCTTGACCAGCTCCTGAAGACGCTCGTTGACCACTGTGCTGGTCTGGCTGGCTGAAGATGCCGGACGCTCTTTCAGTCTCGGGAACAAAAGTCAGATATAAAATTTAGATGATGGTAATATATGACAACTTAAAATTTGAAAACTCCAAGTGAATGAACTCACACTTTTTTTATTTTCATTTGGTGTGTGTGTGTGTGTGTATGTGTGTGTGTGTGTGTGTGTGTGTGTGTGTGTACATTGCTCACATTTCATCTGTGCTGTGCAAGCTGGACTGGCTGGGCCAAGCTCTGACAGGGATGTTTGCTTCATCATCATCATCTTCACTTTGAGAGTGCAGCCTCCTACTGTTAAAGTTAAGTAGACACAGCGACATCTTTGAGACAGTGCTGCTTTAGGTAGATTATTGTTTCCTTCTTCTTCTTCTTCTCAAACTAAAATCCACTGTCATGTGGCTTTAAACACAAAGCAAATTCCTTTCATATATGTTGAGTTCTGCCTGAAACTACAAGCTGCTGCACTGTGTACTTACGATTGTGATGAATGCAAATGAATGAGCACTGAAAAAGATGATTTAGTGAGTGATTGAGCAAAGACTGGTCCATTCAAATGGGAAAATGCATGGATTAATGAATGGCAGTGGGTAAAATACCGACTGGGCAGCATGATGTTTTGATGAAGAGATCGATGGATACTAAAATGAGTCCATGCAATATTTAATAAGGATTGGTTATCTTACATCTTTGTCCAAATAGTCCCATGATTCCTTCCACTACTGTCGTAGACAGTCAGAGCAGGTTGTGAAGTGATCGTGTGTTTAAGAGAGGGGCGAGAGAAAGAGAAGGTTCGTGTGTGGTGTGCCGGGCGAAAGCATGATATTAATCCAAGAAACAGATAACAAGTGAAGACAAATCACCCACAGCGCGCTACACGTAGGTGACTCAGTGATGATGCAAGCGCAAGATTGTGTGATGCATCTGTTTTATTGACTTTTGCCACATTATGACAATATCCATACAGTAGCCAAAAGCACAAAATATCTGTGAAAGCCATGCAAAGTGAACAGCAGCTTCACACTTAAAACCACAACACAGAACAAGAGACACACTCAAGATCTAGCTATAATCAGCTATAGTCATCCTGAATGTCCATATTGTGTCTTTTCTGCACACACATTGCTTTTCTGTCCTGGAAGAGGGATCCCTCCTTTGTTGCTCATCCTGAGATTTTTCAAAATTTTTCTTTTACTTTACCTTTACTGTTTTTTTCCTCATCAAAGGGTCTAAGGACAGAGGGTGTTGTATGCTGTACAGATTTCAAGTCCGCCTTGAGGCAAATTTGTGATATGTGATATGCTCGACTTTCCAAAGAATTTCAGCTCCACAATGATTCACACGACAAACCGTCTGTGTTCTGCATAAACGCCATGTGCTGGTTTGCGTGTGTCATTCTGGCAGCTCTTTTATGGGACCAAATCGAAAGACATATCAGATTGTCCTGAGCAACACACAGGGTTTCTGCAGGACACTGACGCACAGGCAGACCAACATTTTGCTTCTACCAACTGTGACCGTACAGCAGACAGTAGAGGGCAGCAGATCCATTTCAAGAAGTACAATACAGAGAGAAAAACTTGCAGCTTGATTTAACCCAAATAACACATACTACAGATGCTACTTTGCATTTTTCTCTTGTGAAATCATTTCCCCTGATTGTATTTAAGCTATGCATATGTATTGTATGTATTCACCAGAGAAAAAGAATAATTACTGTTGAAAGACAATTAAAAGCACTACAACTCAAATGATCCATGCAGTTTCCTTACTCTTTATCTCCTTTACTGTGGATATAAAGCATGGGGAGAGAGAAAAAGATAAAATAAAAAGAAATTGTAATGCACACCCAGATAAATTGAAATATTTAATACCCTCAGCCAAAGTCATTTTCAGCGTGACTGGTGTTTACTTTTTACAAAAAAGTCATATTTTGTAAGTTATAAAATTAGTTGCTGTCCTAATAGCAGATTGCAAAAACTAGTGCATGTATTTCTCACCTTTGACGACCTCCAGAAGGGGTCACAGGGACAGTGAGGGTTGTAAGTTTGGGGTCCTGGGGGGTGAGGTTTTGGGGGATACTGGTTTTTCCCTCCCCTCCTCCTCCTGCTGCTCCTCCAACCCCCCCTCTCTCCTGGTCTGAGTCGACATCCTCTACATTGACGGCTGGGCGAAGGCTGAGGCTGGAGCTCTCTGGAGAGGTTGGAGACACAAAATGTTTGCATCATCACACATAAAGTGAATGTGATAGCACTTAGGGACAAACAGAGCTGCACTACAGCACTGCGAGGGGAGAAACAGGTAACAGTTATAAGCAGAGGCAGGGAGGGACCGTGTGAGAGGGAAGCAGATTTACCAGGACCTACATCAGGCGAATGCAAGAGGCTCCACCTGTGAACTAGGCCATGTATAAGAATGGCCTGACAGCTGAGAGAACTAGCTTACTCATATGGCAAGCCATTAAGCCTGGCTAATCTGGTTCATGATGCGCTGGCACACTGCTGTCCTTTTCATCAAATACGAAGTGTCAACAGTCAGTATGCCGCCCCCTCTTGCACAGTTTTCACACTTTGTTAGAGACTTTTTCAAAGCTATATGGAAACAGAGTGCAGCCACAGTATATAGTACAAACATTTCTCTTTAAAAGAAAGAACCTGGATTTTTTTTTTTAACTTGACAAATTAATGGGATATTTCTTTTTCTTACCTGCCTTTCTTCAAAGCCCTAGCAAACAAATTAACTGCGGTGCTTTATTCACATCGTGCCTGAGCTTATTGGAGAACTGACAGAACACAGACACAACACATGAACGTACAGATATCCACTACCACAACACCAAACTGCTACTGTTTTTTTCCTGACAGTGTGTTCGGAACCCTGAACACACTGTCATTTGCCGTGACATCTGAACTCAGCTGCTTCTTTGTTTTTGTTTAAAACAAAGTTTAGTGGGAATCAGCTGGACTTTTAGCTAGTTTATCCTGATGCCACATAGCGTGAGACATCTGTTTACTTTACTGAGTTCAGGTATCTTGAAGGAATCTCTAACTGTCCACTGCTGCAGATTCACCTGCGTGTCTTATTGCTGAAATGTCTGAGTCATCTTCAATGAATAACGCCAGGTTAGAGAGACCTGACAGCTGGTGGGATGGTGAGTTGAGCTGCTTTGATGGGTGGTTGACAATTGCCGGCAGGTGTGGATAGGATGGCACATTGGGCAATTCGAGGGTGCTACCACTAGGGGAGGATGGGGATGGGGAGCGGGACCTGAGGTGAGGATGGTGAGCAGGGTGGAAAGGGAAGCGTCGGACAAGACGGGACAGTTCAACTTCTTGCTGATTCTTTTCTTGCATCTGTTTTTGCTGTTGTTGTTGCTGCTGTTGTTTCTTAGGCATCTTGAGGCATAAGGCTGTTGAGGCGGTTCCGGACGTTGAGGAAGTACTGCTGCGTTTGGCTGGGATACTGGGAGAGCTTCTGTGGGATGTTTGACAAGCTCTGGGAGAGACCAGACAGACTGGGGCCAGCTGAAGCCTCTGAGTTTTTGGGCCAAAGCTCAGTCAGAGTCTGGGCGATATTTCGGGGGACCTGTGTGAGTCGGATCTGGGTGAGCTCTTGGCGCAATTCAGGGGGCAAGGAGGGTAAGTACTTGGTAACGTCAGAGAGCTGGGTGGGTAGCGTAGGCATGGAGGGTATTTTGGGAGAGGAGATGCCGTTCTCTTTGAAGAAAGCGTTGATGTTGCCAAGGCACTCGGATGTGTGAGGAATACGCATCAGGCAGCGCTTTAATGCATCACAGCTGACTGGAGCTATAGAGGAGACAGGTGGATAGGCAAATACACAGTCAGGCAGAATGTAAGAAAGGTGAGCTATGGGTTCAGCAGCCAGTCAGTCTAAATGACAATGCCAGGCATGTGACGATGGCCTACAATCGCCAGGTGACATGTACAGTAACAGTGTGAGGCTGACAGGCAGCCAGGCTAACAGAAACAGAGGTACAGTAATGCAATCAAAGATGGTCGTACTAGTCAGACTCTAGACAAGCATGTAAAACAACAGTCAGCTAAGCAGATTGTGAGTTCAACACAACACAGCTGGCCAAACGGGCATACAGGAATGAAACAGCTAATTAGAGCAGTAATATAACAGCTCTAACCACAGTCACATAAAGAATCTGTAATAAGGGAGATTTTGCTGAAGAAAAAGAAAACAAACATAACAAAAAAGAACAGCACATACCACCACAGCCGTCCCCAGTAGCGTCCTCCTCCTACAATAAAACCCCAGAAAGCACATGAATGAATGGCAGATGAGCATCAGTTCGGACCAGATGTGACATATGTTGATTGGCGGCTTAATAATTAAATGAATTAAAACTCCTGTTGGTCCCGCATGGGCTAAAGCTATGAGAACCCTTTGTATAAATTATATTGAGTAAGTTAAATAGAAAGTTTTCAAGAGCAAAAAAGGAAGGAAGGAGGAAAGGAGGGAAGGAATTCTTTACCAGAAAGCTTGAAAATATGTCTGATTTCTGACTAGAATCTGTAGAGTCTGATCATTCAGAGTTCTTTTGATGCAAGCTTGTTTTAATGTAAGAAAGGAAACAAGATTTAACAAAACAAAAGAAATGGAAAAGTAGGGAGAAAGAAGAGGAAATGATATACAATAACATTCCTAAATAAGGTCACCCAATGCAGGAGGTGAAATTAACTGGATCATGTGTATTACAGTCACATGGGTCATGAGGCGAAACATTTATTACTGTGCATGCTCAACTCGTGGACATTACTTTTTCACCAGGTTTGACAGCGTTGCTGCTTTGACCGTCTGTCTCTGCTTTCTGCGGCTGCTTGGTTACAGGCTCAGCTTCTGAATCGGCTTCCTGGGTTTCTGGTTCTGGTCCTGGTCCTGGTCCTGGTCCTGGTTCTGGTTCAGGCTCCGACTCCGACTCCGACTCCGACTCCGACACCGGCTTCGGCTCCGGCTCCGGCTCAGAGGTTTTAACTGGTTCAGGACTTGGCGGTGGAGAGGTGGAAGTCTGCTCTGGCTCTTCTTTCTCCTTTGGCTCTATTTTATTCATTTTTTTAAATGATAGATTTAATGAGATCTCAAAATTAGAATACCCAACAGTCATAAACATGCATCTGCCCGATGATGCAGATATTACAGAAATGAACTATGACGAATAAATAATATTATATATAATATAATAGAGAGTTTGTACTTGGACTATGACGTGCTATGCTATTTACTTGATTTTGTGACTCTTTCAATCTTTTTCAAGGGGACAATACTGTCAATTCAAAAGACATTTTACAAAACTGCGACAGTGCGTGCAGTGGTGGCTGTCTGGATTCTGTATTGATCTACCTGGTTCCTCAGTGGTAGGTTCCTCAGGCTCTGTCCCCTGTTTCTCCTCAGCAAGGCTCCGTTCCTCTCTGCAGGACAGGACAGGGGACAAAATCGTTGGCGCAAGCTGTCTGGCAGTGTGAGGATCCTCACATTATGACTTGGTCCATTAAATGACAGTTAGGACGGACATGCTAATACTTTTAGGGGAATCCTACCCTAATACAGAATTTACATTGTACTCTTTCAGCAATCTTGGTCAAAGTCAGCATTTATAAACACTGACTTGTTTACCACCTGTAACAGTTAAGCTTATATAACGATAATTATCTGTTTACATCAGGATGGTAATAAAGTTAGGGTTAAATAATAGCTCACACATATTCATGTCATAACATATATTAGTCCATTACCTAACCACGATGTTGCCACAAGATACTCACTTGCTTTGTCAATATTCACATGCGTTAATCTTCAATAGTCCTGAGAGAAAATATCCACCATCGAGACACGTCAAGTAACACTAACTGTGCTGTGGGTTCGTATAAACTAATAAAGAAAAACAACAGGGAAAATATTCCACTACACTTCCGTCCATCATTTTCCCTGCGTCTCCAGACGTGAAACAGCAGCAGCAGCAGGTGCACACCGTTACTGTGGGAACCGCTGAGAGGAGGGAGGGGGTTTGGGGGGTAGCAGGTCGGCTGTTGCCAAGGGAAGCTGTGGTTGCTATGCCACGGTAGTGTGATGCTGAGGTATAACGAGAACCCATGGGATCAGCATGAGACTGGGAACTGAATTCACACGACAGGCTGGAGCTCTGGGGAGGCTGGGACAATAAGGTCTTTTCAGTGGTGGATTTTAGCCTAGGCTAAATACTGCACGGTACAATCTCAGTTATAGGTTATTTGTACGTTTTTACATTTCATGCTACTTTATAGCTGACTGTACAGGGAAATGTTGTACTTTTTACTCCACTAAAATTATCTGATAGTTAACCATATATAGATTCAAGTTGTGGAAAGTCAAGTTATCAGTCAGTTTGTAAGTTTAGAAGTCTATTTACAGAAGAAAATAGAGGTACTAATTCTAGGTCAAAGACTAAGTAGGTTCAGGGTCCTAATAAGGAAATTATTAACGGAGAAGCTGCCATATTTTCATTCTTACTCTGCAACTTCACTGTAGTCCACTTCACTCTGATCCTCTTGTGCCATTGGCAGCCTGGACATAGTGAACAGCATTGTCACTTCTCAAGGATGCTCCCATTAACAAAATACAAACATGCCCAAATGCACACACTGTCTCTCTCTCTCCCTCTCTCTATTCAGGTCTTACTCAGCTTCAGGTTCCTCCAGCAGCTCTTGACTCCCCAGTGAGAGTTTGATGGACTGTCCCTCACTGGCCATCTGTCTAATGGCCATCTCAGCTGTTTGCCGGGCCACCTCTTCAGCCATACGCGCCATATCCATGCGCTCCTGTAGCAGACTAAAGAGGGACAGGACACACTGATGTGATTGTGCTGTGCGGTAAATGTTAGTGATTTGGTAAATTAAATTTTGGATGTGACAAATATTGCCAAGACTTTAGATCCCACAGCAAAACCCTCTGGCCCAACACCAAACCAAGTGAATTTAGCCTTATCACTATGTTTCGACCACTGTTTATAGCTGTACATCTACTGCTCAAGCCAATGAATTCAAACTACAACTGACTAGACTATAACTGCTTAAAGGCAGGCAATCCATTAAAAAGAGACTGAAATAACAAGGCACAGGTTGTGTTAAGATTAAGCAGGATAAATAAATAAAATTGACTGGCATTTACAAGGAAGTAAAGGGGAAGTGCACCTCCACCCTGCCTCTTGTTCTCCACCTCCCTTACCGTTCCTCCATGGTAGCCAGAGCTACATCTTCGGCGTCCTTCTTGATGCTTTCAATAAAAGGCGTCCACCGGCCCGTCTGGGTCTCAGCATCTTCTTGAGATATTTTTGTCACACTCTCCAACAGCTCTGGGTTGTTGGGGTTATCACACATCTGAGAGTGCAGTAAACTGGTCTGCGTTTGCTGTGTGGCCTCCTGCTGCTGCTGGTGTACTGTCTGGTATGGTGGAGTCAGTTTTGTGGCTGGTGCCGCAGCTTTGGGCTGCTCTTCACGTTTCTGCTGGCCCTCGTCTGACTCCATGTCTTCTAGTACCATGTCAGGTTTGAGTTTGGATGAATCTACAAGAGGGTGACAAGGTCCGATTTGAGTGTAAGAAGCAAGAGGCATGGTTGGCATTGGACATGCTGGGTGATGGATACGAAGGATTTTCTATGGACATACATACATACATTACAAGCTGGATTTAATCTAATGACGGAATTAATAAATCTACCGTAAATACAATACAGGGTTTCAGGCAGGACTCCTTATAATACAGGTGTGACTCAAGTTGTTCTATCACTCATTTGTTTCATGTTGGAAGCCTTTCATATTTAATTCACCTTTGTAGATGATGCATGGAGTAATGGAAGGTGTTCCAGGTGGGAACGGACGCTGTCAGACTTAAGTTGTCTTTTATATCTAAAGGGCAGGTTATTGATAAGACCACCACATGAATCATTTCACACGGACTGTTTATTGTTCCTACAGTATCCTTACATTACAGTATTTAATTATATGAATATGTTCCAACACCTTGTCTGCACTATGGTCAACATGTTTTCAATGTGAGCAAGTATGGCTCTTTGAAATCAAGCCCAAACCCTCTGAAACAACACCACGTCACACCCACAGGCCACATTTCACAGTTCAAGGCCAACAAAATAGATCAAGTGGATATAAACAGGCCATACATTGCATGTGGGGAAGCTTACACAAACTGTAACATGATCGTCACTGAAACTAAACTTTCTTTGTTTCTTTCATAGTAATAAACAGATTCTTAAGGAGTAGGACTTACATGAAAAATAAACTATTACAATTTTCTATAAATATATGTATAAATACAGATACCATTTATAATTTGTCCATAAACAACACAATAATGAATGAACATAGCTGCCATTTAATTACTTCCAGATTTCTGTGAATTGGTAATAGAAGCTTTGACATTTTATGTTGAAAATCTCCTAAACAGAAACACATTTGTGTTTAAA
Source organism: Gadopsis marmoratus (assembly GCA_036023855.1). Lineage (NCBI taxonomy): Eukaryota > Metazoa > Chordata > Actinopteri > Centrarchiformes > Percichthyidae > Gadopsis > Gadopsis marmoratus. The sequence continues at coordinate 61,401 of JAVQJF010035849.1, read as the reverse complement.
AAAATGACCATTACATCATCTTTTTATTTTTATCTCCTATTGCTCTTCTTCTGGATATGAAAATGGCAACATGAATATATAATGTAAATTGTCATAGGTGAAAGCACAATAAAGCAGAAAAACTGAAAATCCTGCCTGCAATCGTTTGTGCGTGAACAGGAATTTCAAATAAATGGCAATATTTCGGCATCAAACAGAATATGTGCAAAGTCAAATCATAAAGACTGAAGACAAAAACACATCTAATTAGCTTTATAATATACAGTACATGTTTTAATTATATATCAGTGCACACATTTTAAGTTGAAATACATTCATATGAAACTGTATTGAGTACAGTAAGGTGAGTTGAATATATCTTTATATTCTTGTAGCATTTTACAGCTGCATAGTTGCTGTAAAGCACCTGTAGATCTGTCAACAGTACAATATGTCTATTGGTATCTGTGTGTCTGTCTGTCTGTGTGTGTGTGTGTGTGTGTGTGTGTGGGAATCAGAGCGTCCCCCAGTCATCTCCTCCTGCTGTTTAAGGGGCTCGCAGCGCCTTCCCCCCTGAAACAGAAGGAGAAGAGGAACTGAGTTAGGCTCCGACCGTCCGACCAAAACACCTCTTCAAAGACTATGGGGGGAAAAACAAGAGGGTGCTTCAACAGATAAACACATGAACAATACTATACAAATATCACGCAGATCCACAGGAGTTGGAGAAACGAGTGGCATATTTCACCAGTAAATCAATGACTTGAATAAAACACACCCCGTGATTTTAAAGAGATGATTTGCTGGCTGTGGGTATCTTTAGTGACTTTAGTGACTCTAGTGATTTACATTACGTGACATAGATCCACTTGATTGAACTGTGAATTGTGGCACTGAGGAACAGTGGTACAGGCAATAAAATGACAAAAAGGTAAAGGTTTTCTATGGTTACAGGAGAGTATAATTAATGGAATAAAACCTGAACTCACCTTTCTGTAGAAATTCAGCTGCAGCCTGGGAGAAAAAAAGTACACAAAAAAAGTTGAATTGCTCTCAGTAAATGCTGAGAATTGCTCTCAGTTCTAGAAAAGGTCCAGTGACAATGCAGACCGGGTAAAAAATGGATGGTAAAGGACAGGCTGGGAGGTTGAAAGACAAGAAGAGGAGAAGGAAGATAAAAGCAGTTATTCATTCACAAGTTACCTCAGCATCATCTTTGGGTTGAATGACAGGCTGAGGCATCTTCAGGCCCAGTCCTGACACGAACCAGCCAACCACACTGTCAAGAGACAAACTAATTACCTGCGTGCACTTAAGCTGTTACACACTTTAGACACAAGTTATAGATTTGACTGTAACATCCCAGTCCTTCCAGTTATAAAGGTAACTTCAGGAAGAACGTCAGTATAATGTGTCGGTGTTGTACTGCAGTAAGGTGGATGGATGGATGACGAATTATGACAACTGAGACTCTCACGTCCGAAGTGTCATGTGCTCCAGCTGGCAACGCTGTGCATACGGTTTCTGAAGTTACTGAATTGAATCCACTTCTGTCCTAATATTAGTAATAGTGGTAGTGATATTATGTTGCAGAATGTTTTGATGATTTGTTTGTGAGCAAGTGCGAGCCAAACTAAAATGGCGCACTCAGCTTTAATAATTTGGTAAATAGCAGAGATACAGAATAGGCCTTTTTACTGGAAGATGTTTTGTGACAGTAGTAAAAAACACAGGTGTAAGTAATAAAATGAATGATCAGTTTGAGGGACCTGGCTCTGAAAAGATATTAGTAACACCTGTGCTTGTCCTACTATGACAAGTCAAGATGTACGCTGAGAAAAATGCCTGTTCTGGGCCTTCAACACAAAACACTGACCTTAATTAGGCTAAAAAACATCCCTTTTAGACACACAATTAGTCGCAATTATCCAGATTCCTGTTTTTTCCCCCCTGGAGATCACTAAAGTGTCACTTTTATCTTTTATCGTGCCTCGCTGAAAGGAGAGGGACTCATTAAAAAGGACAATGACGGATCAAAGCGTACCTCGAGGCCTTACTATCAGTATCCACTGAGATTCCACTGAGAGATTCAGGTGGTGGAGACAAAACTGGAGGGAAGAAAGAGACATGAAGTTCAGTGTACAAAATAAGTATCCATCCAATAAAGTCAAAATATGTCATTAGAGTAATGGAGATTTTAAGGCTTTCATGGTTTCCAGGAGGTATGATACGTGTTGTGACTGTCCATGCCAGTTTTGCAAGGATTGTGCTGTGGGTAAACACGTGCCCACTGGTGTGCTTTTTGTGTGTGTGTGTGTGTGTGTACCTTTGTCCAGAGAGGAGCGGGAGGACTTGTTTGATGATTCTACAGGTACAGCACCAGGGGGCAGTGTAACTGGCTGAGGGACAATCTGCTTTATCCAGTTCACCATCCTGTGGCAGAAAAAGAGAAAGTCCAGCCCCTCAGTGTTAAGGCTTGTCTACGTGGACTCTTTAGACAAAGGAGTCCATCAAATGCCAGGCACTATTAGATATGTGTTGGTGTGTCAAATTCCAGCTTTAATCACTGTGACTGTGTAGTCGCGGGTGGTTTATACTCACTTGGGTGGGAACTGAGAGGCCAGACCTTCTACCTCCAACACCTCATTATCTGACACAATCTCCACCACCGGGATATTTGGGAGGGGATCAAAATCTGGACAGACAGACACACTGGATCAGCTCAGCAGTCTGAATGTTAAATGAATGACATTTAATCACTGATTCAAACATAATTTTTCTGTAAAAAGGCGAATGACCAAGAATCATACCTGGCAGCGTTGCTACGTCATAGACCTAGGACCAAAGAGATGACATGTATTTAAAGTCAAGCCAACAATGTACGGAGTCTTACATTATTCTTGCAGCCCATTAGGGAATTATTATTATATTAAATGATCTCTTCTACTTTACAGTTATTATGTCAATCTGAGCCCCTCAGAGGTTAATGATGGTTTGTTATTTGCTTGTCCACCAACTCCGCACAGTGTAGGCCACATGTGTGTCTCCCCATGCAGGTCACTACTGGGGTCAGGGGGGGGCTACAAATGGGACTCATTGGAGCAATAAACTTCCCGTCCCACATGGGCCTCTTTTATAACCGTATCTGCAGTACAGCCAAAGGTTCAGTTAAAAATTCAGCCAAGGTTAGGTAGGTAGGTAAGGTATAGGATCATCCTTCATTGAAGCATTTTTGTTCAAATGTATATCCTTTTTACATTAAATTAGATGCTGAAATTGTTCTCCTCAGATCAATCTTTACTATAAATATTTCAATATATTACTTTTGGCAATGTGACAGTGACATCTGGATCATGTGTTGCCTGCAGAAATGACAGAATATTACTAACATTTCGTCTAATTTGTGCTGGACGTTTATCACTGCAGCTCATGAGACCCGCCAGGTAAGAGGGCTGCCTCATGAAGAAACTGGTTTCAAACAGCAGCGAAGTTAATGGAGGGCTTTAAACTGGCTAAAGCCCGTGTAGATTCTTTTAGAAGCTTAATCCTTACACATGATTAGTCATATAAGCCTGTCGGACAGTATTAGGTTGCTTGAGTCAAGTGTTACAAAGTCCAAACCCTTGTTGTTGCTTGGCTGAACTCCTTAATTTATCCATTTGCTCATATATACATAAGTAATAACTAAATAAAATACGTTATGTTGGTGTATTGGTTTCTGGAGTACTGTTTTTGACTATTACCTGTGGCTTATTGAAGAGATAGATGATAAGATTTTTCATATACTCACTCGTTTTGTAACAGTACTGGTGTAGTTAAGATATTGTTTTGGTGTTGTAAATTTGAATTTGTTGCTCTAAACGTTGTCGTTTACTAAATAGACATGATGAATCCTCATATCTCACCTCAGTGTGTTCCTCGCTGTAGGTGTTGTTAGTCTCTTTGTACTTCTCATCCGGCTGAGGCAGCACCTTGGTCAGACCCTGAGTGACCCAACCTATGACCCCAGACCTGGGGAGAAATACAAAAATTTAATTAACCTTTGAAAAATGTATTTAGCATTAAATGTTCACTCTGATCTAATCATATTGTACCTTTCTCTATCCTCTCCTGACTGGTGGATGGCAAAGAAAGAAAGATAATAGAGTGAGAAAAATTTCGAGGCCAATTGTTTTATATTTTGTCTCATGTACCCGTTATCCATATTATATCCATATTATCCATAATATATTATAGAAATACTACTACATCTACTGTAACAGTTCCTTTGATGAAATGGCTTCTCCTGAGAATTTAAAGTATTCACACGGGATGTTGACCCAGGTAAGGCTGCTTTTAAGCCAATATAAAGAAATTAGATACACTGTGCTGTGTTTTTTCAGTGTTGTAAAAGTTCAATCATAAGCTATATCCTACATTATGGGAGTCTGTGTGCTATAGTTCCATCAAAATGTTTTCACATTGGTCTAAGATGTCCTGGTGCTTTGACTTCATCAAGACAGGCAACTATTAAATACTAAAATGTCACATTGAAGTGGGACATGACTGGCTGACATCTGGCATTTAACACAAGCCAAATATTGGCCATCGTGGCCCACCAATTTATCAATCTGATCCTTAACTAGCAAACATAGATTTACTTCTTATAGAATAAAATGTAGAAGACCTGATGTCGACCTGAGCAGGCTTCAAGTCCACTCAAACAGGTATACACTCACTCTGGCGTCAGAGTTGGCCCTGCTGAGTCGGGGGGAGCTGGAAGGTTGAGGCAGGGTGCTGACGAACCCATTAGACAGCCAGCCTAAAACTCCAGTCTGGGCCTGGCTGTAGAGGAGGCGAGTAAAGATGTCAAAGCGTCTACACACACAGTCCTTAGGTCGCACAGAGAAACTAGTGGACATAGAGGTTTACCTGTCCTCTGAAACCTCGTCTGTGTTTTTCAGTGGAGGACTCTTCACTGTGGGATAAGATAAAAACAAAAAATCCTCAGGCACGTAAGCAAACAACTCAGGTAAACACATCTGTGAGTACATGCATATTTAAAGGTGCAGTACAAATAGTGTAAAACAAGTTGCAAGTAATCTTCACCTTTGTTATTTTTGGGTTGGTCCTGCAAGGTCAGAGAGAGAAAACAGTGAGAAGAAATACTAAGAGATTACACTGTATGCGGTTTGATGTGTGTGTGTGTGTGTGTTGTCGTACAGTAGCAGGGGTCTTAGCAGCTTCCTCTGTCCCGGGAGCTTCAGGGAGTTGGGGGACCACTTTCACCACCCAGTTAAACATCCTGTTGAACACACAAACAAACACACACACACAGTCAGCCTCTCCAAAGCCCTTCATCAAACATGATTGATGCAGATTATGACGATAATTCCTAATAACTCTTTCCTTGTTCCTTCATTAAAGCAGCCACTTCATGTGTCAGACAGAGAGCCCTTAACTGGAGCTAATGAGGTCTGATGAAGACGCTCACCTGCTCCATCTTTTGCTTTTATCCCAGGCAACATTATTGGCACAACCTGATATTTCTCTCTATGGTCTTGACTGTTTTTTCTCACATAAATCTTTAAAACTGTCTTTAATGTCTGATCAGACACATTTAAAAACCTATAGAGCGGCATGCAATGCCAGGAATATGAATTAGAAAATCCTTGATTCTAGCTACATTAATTAAAACAGTCAGGTACAGTTGGGATCTTATAGAACTGAATAAATCAGTTTACAGTGTGAAATGCAGGCTTGCATTCACAGTCTACAAATTAACTCAGAGAGGAGACAGAAATCAGGAGAGTGTCTTTCATGCAAATGTGTCAAAGGTCAGACGAGATTAAAAGGCAGAGGTTAACCTCACTCAGGCAGCAGGTATAAGCTGCTTTACCAATGGCTACCTCTCACGGGTGACACAGGGAAATAATCCACTTCAGCAACAGGGCAAAGAGCCACTGAACTGACCCCAGCAGGCAGGTCGGGGGCAACCAAGGCAGCTTGATTTCTAAATGTCAAAATGTCCTGGGTCCATAATCACAATTTAGTCATAATCAAACAGTTCCTTTTGCTCTGTCTTTCATTTCTTGCATTGCTTGTGAAGCCATTCTTCTCCAGGGCAACAAGTAAGGCCTATGTCACTGTATGTAGTGAGACAAGATGTTGAATATTTTAGCAATGATCTGACCAAAAACAGGCCAGGAAGGCCTCACAATTCTGTCTGTCTTTTATACACCCAGAAAACAAACCAAAATAGTCACAGTGAATTCCCTCCAATAATCCACCATTTTACTCTTGGATCTAAACTAGATTTCTACATGTCTGTTGGAGCTAAATATGTACTCGAGACACAGTGTAGCTCCAGCATAGAGGAAGAAATTGATGATGGCCTGGATGACGTTTCACTGCTCATAGACTTATCACATTTTTTTGGCTGTGGGATTGGTTATCTATAAAGAATCTGCTCATAGAAAATACACATACAAGGATTCTTTCCAAAGCAGTTTGAGCTGTGATTCTGACCCCAATGTGTGGGATTCCTGACACACTGTCCCAATCAGCAGAGGTCAGCCTAATTTTCAAGTTTGTAGCATTGGATTAACTAATCTCCTTCCTCACTGCTTAAGGCCCTTTATCAACTCCTGACATATGTCCTCATCACACCAGATCATTCTCATGTCATCAAAAGGGCATAAAAAAGGGCATATCAGAGGAAGACACCCAAAAGATATAATTTATGTCTACTGAGTGTGTTTGTAATTTAGGAAGGATTTGTGCATTTAAGTCTCTCGGTCCTCAGATAAAACCTGGCAGTAAAGATGACTTTTACAAAAGCAAATCGGAAATATATAAAACATCTAATCACAAAGACATCAACATTTCTGCTCATATAAACTTCTGTATCAACTTCACCCACTGTGTCTTTACCAAGACATGGATCACCACAACCTTCAAATCATCGCTCAGGTATTTCTTTTACTACCTTTCTTATCTATATGTTAAATGATGTATTTCCCTACATCTGTACAGAATATCTGATACTTGTCTTCCTTACCTGTGTGTCTACAGGTGGTTCTGCATGCCGGTGGTGCATCCAGAGTGCGGCACAGCCAGCACAGGTCTGCTGGGATTTCAACAGCGGCTGCCTGGGGCTAACGGGATTAACCAGCACCACCTGAAGGTCAAGGCACAATCCTGGACCATGAGCCACCCCAGATTAATGCCAGAGAAACGTATCATCAGGACATCATCCCTGTAACCTATAGAGTGTTATCGATCCACCACCACCATGGAGGACAGCAACAAGCAGTGATTCCCACCTCAAATAACCACGGATTTGTGAGAACGTGCACCTTGTTCCACCAATTGTACTCTAACTATATTAGATCCAATTATTGTAATTGTTCCAATTACCACGGGGACCACTGTTGCCTTCACTCTAGGAATTATTTCTGAGTGGCCTAGAGGCCTACTGTTTTATAGAAAAAAATTTAAAGTTAAATGAGGAACATGGGCACCAGGAGGAGGAACAGTGAACATGGAGAGAGGAGAGTGACAGGGTGGATGAAAGGGAGACAAAAAGTGGGGGAAAAAGAAAGAAAAAAGAAGGAGAAGGAGTTAAAGACAGGTAGAGGAGAGGAAAGGGGGGTAAAGCGGAAGAGAGAAAAACATGGCATGATGCCCGAGAGTGATCCAGGGCTGCCCTCGTTAACTGACCGACTGGTGGACAGGAGATGGCACATTGTTGTTTTGGGTTGTACTTTAACAATAAAAGAATAGCTGCTGCGACTGACACGTTTACGGGGATCCAAACAAACATCCTGTACGAACATCAGTCATAGCAAATTGCACATGTAATGTAAGTTTGACAGGCAGAAAAGCATCCACCAGGTCGTACAGGTGGATAGATGGTTTGAGAATGGGAACTCCAGAACAATTTATGGTGCTGATGAGGCAGGAGGCAGTGGGCAGATCGCATTATCAGCTCAGCAGAGGATAAGCTGGGAGAACAGGTCGATGACACAGACCCTTGGCTGGAATATGGCAGCACCATAGTGGCCTCAATCCTAATTCAACATCTGGATAAGCCATGGGACAGGGGCAGTTTGGGCTGTGGAGAGGAAGTGAAGCTGAGGGTATGAAAACTAAACTGCCGCCTCTAATTTTGGGGAAACTGCAGGGAACTGTAGTTGTTCACACTATTCATTATTGGTTAAATGTGTTCATATTTAATTTATTGTAAAGGGGATTGAAAAGAACAATGGACTGTAATGGTGTAAGGAGGGAGAGGTTGAAATAAAGGAAGAAAAACAAGAAGAAAGAGAAAGCTGGTGCAGAGGTAAAGCTGTAGTGGATGATCTGTGAAGCTAATCCTGATTACCTCTGACATAAAGACATGCAGGAAGGAGCTCTCACTCATTCACAACAGACAAAAAAGGCAATCATGCATGGACCTCCTGTGTACACATTAGCACACACACTCACATATATTACATCTGTTTATTGGTGGGAAACATACTCGGATCCTTTACTTAATACCATAATGTAAAAGTACTGCATTCAAATACAGAAGAATAATCAGCAAGTGTAAGTAAGTAAAACTTCTACATTTGCAAAAGTGGCCATTTTAGAGTGTTATATTATTACACAACTTAAAGAATTAGATGGTTATTGTTGTACCTGGTTGAGGTGGCTAATGTTGATTACTTTATATACTGGTCGATATTGTAATCTATAAACATGCATCATAATTTATACTTGCACCATATGTTTCTGCATTATGTAGCATCAAATGGAAACACTCAAGTTCAATTACTTCCAAATTAAGTAAATGTTCATTTCCAGCACAGCATCCGTAAACACAGATACTATAAACACAGATACACAAACATGTTGTTGTGTGAGCTTTACTTCCTGATTTACTTTAGTTTGTCATTGCTGTGTGTGTATATTGTGACGAAAGCAGCAAACATTATAAAGATTTAGTTTTCAACATTTTCGAGGCAATGATTCCCTCTTGTGGCCAAAGGTAGAATCGACTCCTTTAACGTGACATTTGCGCGGTACGGTAAAGGTGTGAAGTTTAAAGAACATGAGGCCAAACACTGCAGTAAAGAAGCCTTGTGTTGCTTTTACCTGGGAGTTTTATTGTGAATTATTTAACGTACTCTACAAAGGAGTGCACAGGCCTTACAGAACATGCCCTGCATGCATCAACATCATCGTAATAAACTACTGCTACATAAAAACCTGAACAGAAACAAAATTTACAAAACTACAAATTACAAGTAGAGTAAGAAAAAAGGGAAGAAACACATTTTTAAAAAGCTTCCCTAATGTTATTTATGGTAAAAAGAAAATAGAAATGCCCCCCAATATTCACAGAAAAAAGACACAATGTAACGTGCAACACAGGCCAAAAGAAAATATAGGCACGAACCTAAAGCGAAGGGTAATGATTGCAGCATGTGAATAGTGGCGTTACACAGAGACAGACAGGGAGTGGGAGATGGACACATTAAGACAGGATCACTTTCTGCAGATGTTTCTGTGCATTAAGAATCTTTTAAATGCTTGAGCAAACTTTCCAGAAGAGTGGAGAAGAAAATTAATACATTTGGGAGTGCAGAAGGTAAAGGTACAGCAATGAAACAAAACAAAAAAAAAAGAGAGAAAAAGACAGGCTGAGAATGGAAAAACAAAAGGAAAAGAAAAACGTGGAGAGAAAGAAAAGGGAGGGCGGGGGGGGGTCACAGAGGACGTCTTCTCCAGCTCTTGACAACTAACAGAGCAAAAACAAAAAGACTTGAAAAGGAGGAGTGGACTCATGTGTCCCAATCTAGGTCAGGAGGCGCAACGCCAGCGCTGCCCCTCCCCGAAATCCTTCCTCCCTCCTTCCCTTCCACAGAAAACTGGAGAGGAAATGCTGGCAGAGCCCTCCCTCTCCCCTCCTCAATCTGTGCCTCCCCCAGTTTCTTTCTTACCCTTGCCATCACATCCTCTCATTTCTCCCCACTACATTTTTTTTATATACCTCCTTTTTGCATTTTCCCCTCTCTCCCCGCTCCTCATGCCTGACACTACTAAATCAGCGGCATGTGGGCTTAATGGAAACCAGACCCTGACCGATTCCTTTCCAGCCTGCAGGCTTCTCCCTTCTACACTTAATTAGCTTAGACTCTACTTAGCTTTAGCATGAAAAAAAAAAAAAGAGGAGATGCAGAAAGAGGGATACTGCTGCTATGGTTTTACTCTTCACAGGTCGAGCTGAGGTGGACAGAATTTGTAAAATGAGTACCCATAACACTTTTCAACTCTTCTCGTTAAATGTGAATAAATCCCCCTCTCTCTTGGATTTCGCCCCAGCCCTGGCACCAGCCATATATCAATATGTCTCCGCCGGGAGTGTGTTTTTAGTGGTGCAGTCTGAACAGTTATCGTAGCTGTGGTGGGAGGAGGGGAAAGCTGGAGTCTATGTGCAAAAACTCTATGTGCCTTTGTTTGGGTAAGTGGTCTCTATGTCTTGGTGTGTGTGTGTGTGTGTGTGTGTGCACGCGCATATGTGGACATGCATGCACAAATGAGTGCAGTTAGGGTTTTTTCTTTCTTTTAGATCATGTGACATGATGTGTGTGTGTGAGAGAGAGGGCAGACATAATGGGCTCAGTGGGAGACGGGTGGTCATGGACACACAACAGCTGTCTGACATTCCTGCGCTGGTCGGAGGACGAGCTTCTTCTACTAGTGTGTGTGTGTGTGTTTAATAACCACAGAGAATTCTGCTTTGCACGAATACACACACGCACACACACACATCTGCAGTTTAGCAACCTCAGCAAAACGAAGATAACAACAAACAGACTAAAAAGTGCAAATTATCTGTTCTAAACAAAAGAAAATGTTAAGATTAATTGAGGCACCGTAATCTAGCATGTGGAAGACTTGTTCATACTAAAGCATGTAATTGTATGTTTTGATTCATTTCTATAAGAACTCGTGTGTGTATCTGTGTTTGAATGTGTGTGTGTGTGTGTGTGTGTGTGTGTGTGTGTATGTACGATATGTGTGCTTCTGTATAATGTATGTGCATTATCGACTTTGTCTGCATTTATACTACAAATAAATCCTATGTCCCTCCTCTCTACAATTGGAATTGATGGAAACGGACATTTCTAGTGTGTCGTGTCTTCTACAGTACACATGTTTTTTAGTAAATGTGTTTTGTTTTTTATAAGAAATAGAGAGGTACTTTTTCAGACATTTGTAAGGCACGAAGGGAGGCACAGGAGAAAAACTTCAAGGCCAGTGGAGGGAAACGTACGCTGTAGCTCCACAGGCGCCGACTTTACCACTTTTGCATTATGTCACATGAGAAATAAAAGTTCTCACAATGAATGGGGCCCAAAACGGTGACTCATTCTCAGCTTTCTTAGACTTTAGTACTGTGTTGAAGCTTCTTTCCACCGCACCATAAGTACAAATTTCGACGCCAGCGACTGTACCAGACAAATGATGAACACCCGCTCTATCTCTTTTAATCCTGTGCCTCACACCCAGTCCTGCAACGAACGTTTGCAGTGCACCAAGGCCCTCGGCGTCTCTTTCTTCTGCAGAGTCCTGAGGATGGCGTAGATTAGGATGAGGATGCACAGGATGAGCACCAGAGGAACAATCACCATGATCAGGGTCATAACCTTTGATTCGTTGTCAGCCACCGTCACGACCACGTTCACCTCTTTGTCTTCCTCCTCTGTGCTGTCAGGCTTAGAGGTTTGGTCTTCCTCTGGGTTTGTGCCTTTGTCCTGGCCCCTGTCCGGCTCCTTGTGCTCATCTTTGCCTCGGTCTGAAGGGTTGACTGGTTTATCCTTTGGTTCCTGCTCAGTGTCTGTATCGGGTTTAGGGTCAGGGGCTCCCGCACAGCCCATGAAATCCTTCAGGATGGAGCGAGGGTAGCCTTTGTCTGCTTCTGTCTTGCGGTTGTCAAACCTCCAGTAATTGGTGCCTTTGTAGAAATAGGTGTAAGCTGCATGAGAGGAAGATGAAAAATAATTAAGTCAGCCAACTCATGTGCAATGACCTATTATGTGTGTATACTGTAGAATATGTACAGTGTTGAGATTTGGTATCTAGGCTTTGATCTTGTGAGACAGTAATGACCTCCAAGTAGGGGAGGTAGACTACAGGTGGATGCTGGGGTGGAGCTTTTGAAATGCTATATGATCAGCAGCAGCAGCAGAAGAAGTGGCAGTGAGGAGTATGCCATGTGAGTGTAGCGGTGGCCTGGAGTTGTCTGCCTGAACTAGCACAAAGGCTTTGTTTTATTATTTCTAAGGTGAATCTAATGATGTTTTGCATTTGATCCTGTCCCGGATGTATTTAACCCGCTTTTCAAAGGAAAAGATCATCAGTTTTGTGAAATGCTCTTATTCACTTTCTTGCTGAGCATTGGATGAGAAGATGAGTGTCGTAAGGATCTTCTCATCCAACTCTCTGCAAGAAAGTGAAAAGGTGTATTTCCCGAAATATCCAACTATTACTTTAAAGCTTTTGAAGTGATACTTTTAGGCTAAATGCAAAGCTCACACAAGGACTGTGCCTTTCAGCGAATTAAATTTTCACTCTTTCAGCACATAAGTCATTTTCAAACGTTTTGAGGAAAAGACAGTTTTTTGACATAAAGATACTCAAAAATCAATGCAGATATTAACAGAGGCATAGTTTTAAACCAGACTTGCACCGACAAGGTAAAGACACAGGGACGTGGTATAATGCCAGACTATACATAAAATGTGTTCATATCAGACTACAAGAAAACAATACTTTGCAATGGGATGCAAAAACATCCACGCACAGTCTTCATGGGGTAACTTTCTGGGTGTAAAAGCAGCTCTGCAGTAGAAACCAGGCTTGCAGACACATTAGAACAGTTTGGGTGGAGATATGATCGGACTCTTACTGAGTGCATATATAGAGCAGTGCTGCCACAAATCTAATTCCCAAAGGAAGCACGGGCCAACCCTCAAAACCAGAGCTCTCATTCCTTCCTTCTCTCTCTCCCATCCCCTCACCCTTCTCCCTGCTCTGAATGCTCCAGCCTAGCCAGTCTCAAAATGTAATTTTTTCCCTTTTTGTCTCTTACACACCACATTTCACCTCTCTAACCTTTCATTCTTTCTCCCCCTCCACCTCTCCTCGCTCATGCTGCCCTCCTGCTTTCAACACTGCATGTACAGCCTTTGCTGTCTGTTGTGATTCTCATCAACAGAAGCTGTTCCGATGCTCTGAGGCTGCATTTGCTTTATTTAAAGTCATTATTTACCACCATCATCACTGAGGAAGGCTCCTTTGGGTGCGGGAGGGAACCTGCCCCATCTGCTGTTTGGCTTGGGGAAGTCTCGGTCTGTAGTGCGTGTCGCCTCATTGTATCGCCAGTATCTGCACACACAATGACAACAGGATGTATAGAGATTCTTACAGTGTACAGACCCCTTCTTAGATGTGGACATTATTTTAAATGTTGCCAAATCTTGCACGTGTCTGCGATTTACTGTACCTGTCTCCAGAGAAGAAGTATGTGTATCCATTCGGCTCCCACCAGATTGCTGTGTCAATCTTGTGCGCAGGAACTCCCTGTCCATACTCGTGTAAGGGCTGTGGATATCCTGGCAGCACGTCGGCCTCCCTGAACACCCAGTATCTATCATCTGCAGGGACAAAAGGATATTTTTGTTACCTGGCTAAAATAGGTGGAAAAACAAGAGAAAGTTCATTAGGGTGAGAAGAAAAGCAGGGACGGTAAAAGCAGTGGCATATGGAGAGAAAGCAATGGCGAGAGCATATGGCATGTGTCATTGGGTTTATTCACTCCAGGAGGAAAGTAGAAAGGTTGGCATGGTGGAAATAGTAGGCATAACACTGACTTTCCAAGATTTCTTCATGTGGGAGCCAATTTCTTCTCTAACCCTAACCTTTGGACACACTTTTCAGCCACTTTCCACCTCCACTGCCAGGGCGCTGCTGCAATGCAACACACTAGACTAAACTATAATAGCTAGGTCTGTGCACTGGGGCTTACTAATCAGTGCACACTTACTTTGAGATGCTGTTGAAACATTTCAACCTGATGTTTCATCTGCTACGGTTGTTAAGTCATTTTGGATTCACATGGGCAACATTTCTGCAGGTGGTTTTGATGCATATACTATCTAATAATGTGGAGAAAACATGTGAGGCTCTTCAGGCATGTGACAAAATAGAAGGAATAAAGACAACAACAGAACAATTTACAGGAAATGTCTATGGATGTTAATGAGAGTAAGTCAAGTCAGTTTTATTTATATGGCCCAATACCACAATCACAAAGTTGCCTCGACGGGCTTTACAATCTGTACAGCATACGACCGCTTCCATCCTTTCACCCTCGATTTGAATAGCAAGAAACTCCCAGAAAAAACCTCACTGGGGGAGAAACAAATATTTGTGATCTCAAGCTCAGAAGATCCTGAAAATGCATGACAAATCAGCAAAAGGCCTGACTGTAAAAGTTAAAGCTCTGCAGCTGTCAACATCTGGAGCAGTGCACTGCAGAGAAGGCTGATGCAATCACCCCCCCACCCCTCTCATGAGGCCTTTTGGGGTTAGTGTTAGAGCTAGAGAGTGGGTCATACTGAGCCACTCTGCACTGGCCTCGACATTCAAGACACCCAATGAACTCAGCAACACACGCACATTCAAAGACACACAAAGTCAAAAAGCTCAGTATAGTATTCCCGGAGTGTTTTGACGCAACACACTGCGCCGTCTGTTCAGCATGCAGCCACTGTGTTGGCAGAGTAGTAAACAGCTTTTGCATACCTTTAAAGAAGACGAATTTGCCATCGTGGCGCTCGTAGGCCGCATCGATGTCGCTGGGAAGGCCGATCCAGAAGACGGATATCGGCATGGGGTAGTTGTCCAAGACCCGGTTCCTCCTCACACGCCAGAACCAGCGACCCTGCACAAGCAAGCAAAATAATGCTTTTTCATTTAAATTATTTACTGTTTCACTTCCACTTGCATGACCTGAATGCTGTTTTGACTCTAAGCAGGGTCGTGTGAGTTCATAGAATTCTAAATGTCCTATCTCACGAAGGTCAGGGGTTGTAAAAACACACAGCGACCTCCGACATGCTCCTCGAATCACAGCCTGTGCAATATTAGAGTTTACAGCTGTCCAATCCAAAGCAAACCCTTGAATTTAAACACTGCGTCTGCACAAATAGGATGTGATTCTTTACTTCTCACCTTGAAAACAAACATCTCCCCTCTCAGCATGGTCACCGTGTCAAACTCCCCATCGCAAATATTGGGGGCCTGGTTGTCCGGCAGCTTGGGAGGTCGGGGAGGAGGAGGAGGAGGAGGTGGCCGAGGAGGAGCCGGAGGAGGGGGGACATCTTTTCTAATGTGTGGGGTGACAGGCTCCGGCTCAGGCTGGGAGTCGGTGGGGAGGACAGGAGGTGAGGTGGGGCCAGGGCTCGGCTCCGGCCGGGCTGGGGGACGATGGGCACCGTCGGTCGGGTTGGGTGACTCGTGTCGGGGGTCGGTGGGAGAAGTGGCGGTGGGTTCATCTTCAGGAGGAGACGGGGAGGTGGGGGAGTCATCGTTGGGTTTATCACCAGGGACCGGAGGAGAAGTGGGTGAGGAACCAATGATGAGAGGAGGACCTGAGAAGGAAAAGATGGAAAGCTTGGGCTTAGAACAAGAAAAACAAGCTTTCACAGTTGTTTTTCCTCTTATATTTTCAGCAAAAATACAAAAACAACTGAAATGAAATAATTTAATTCAGTTGATGTGTGGCATTAAACATCAAATGTGTCTTTTATACTCTCCTCCCTTTCTCTCTCTCTCCCTCACACAAAGAAAATGTCATTTTCCATTTTGTGCAGCAGCCATAAGCTCGCTTGATTGACTGCAACTGTGCTGCTGCTCGTTGGAAAAATCTGCCCTGCTGGTTGCTAAGAGGAGAAAACACACAGATACCGCACGTTATGTAACATCTACGGACAGCTGATGGGCTTGAAGACATATTGAGTTACACTGAGCCAAAAATACTGCTAGGAATATATGAAGGCTGATGTTGGCCAGTGACTCAGCTATCAGTATGCGGAGAAATGTAGCATCTGCAGCATTTTAAGCTTTTTCCAGTGTCTTAAAGCACTATTAGAGGCCACGTGATTCCTGATATGGCCGAAAAAGAGGTTGACGAGCGTACGAAAACAGTAGTTGTTATCCAAAAAAAACAAGTTGGAATTAATTGCTAATATAATGATTACCGCAGCTTTAAAGTATACTAATAAATGCAGAGTTTTGGTTTTACTATGTCTTTATGTCCTTTTAAATCTTCCCTTTTTGTTAGATGCTTAAGGCTACGCATGAACCCACAGACTTACAGAAATATTGGTGTATTTAATGTTCAAGTATTCTAACAGTTAGAATGACATATATAGTTCACACGTTAGTTTGTAATAAATCTGACTTCCTTTTACAGCAAGATGCAAAGTAAGAAGTAATGAAGGCTCCAGCACTGAGCAGGAACTGAGCCTGCTGGTCGTTCATGTTAAGGCCCTGTGTCCCAAACCTAAAGACTAAGTAAGTGTCAACAGATGAGTAGCTGAAAAACTGGCCTGGCAGGCAGAAAACTCTAAAGCTGGTGGTTTCCTTGCATAAAAACTCTTAAAAAAAAAGGAACCCAAATGTTTATTTCTACCAACAAAGTTTATGCTGCGTTAGTCTCTAAACTCTTCAGATACTTTTTCTCATCCAATCAGTCTCTAGCACAATCCCTTAGACCTGTTTAATAAAGGACTGTACTGTATAAATTCTGTCAAAACATTTACCTTACAGGATTTTCAGCAGAAAACCAACAAGATGTTTTAAATCTAGTTTGGCAAAACACGAGTTTGCTGGTGCAGACGTGGGCGTATCAATGGGCCAGAACTGCATGGGTATGGAAAGATTTGGGTTTGCTGTGCAAACTAAAACCATAGTCAACAAGATGTTTTATCTGTGACCAGGACAAAACAATGCACAGTAAAGAAATTAAATGGGGGGGAAAAGGAAAACATGAACCTTGTGGAAAACCCTTTTTTTTTTGTCTAAAGCAAAATAAATCATAAATCAGTCATTCGGTGTAAATGATGTCTGTAATGAATCTGTATCTGAAGTTAAATGCAGACAAATGAGTGTTTTGGCCAGTAATTACTGCTCTTGTAACAGAGCCACAGCAGAAACATACCAACACATTTATACTGTACACTACATACTAATAATACACACGAGCTCTTTCTCTAAACAACACACACACACACACACACAGAAAGAAAGATGTAATCTGTCAATTAACAATGCCATCCATTCATGCAAAGCATGAGAACATCATAACGGCATGCATGATATGCCATTTTGAGCGACGTCTCACTGGCGTTGTGTGTGGTTGGCTGTGTGTGTGCGTGTGTGTGTGGTTGGCTGTGTGTGTGTGTGTGTCTGTATGAACAACGCTTCTTTACAAGGCTTCTTGTCTCCCTTTGACGAGGGTGCAGATGTGCTACAAGTGTCATATAAGCTCAAACTAAAGCTGGCATTCTGCACTTCAACCTCACACTGATTTGGAAGCTTGACTGAGTATGAAGCCAAAACAGCAAAA
The DNA here is from genome assembly GCA_036023855.1 of Gadopsis marmoratus. NCBI lineage: Eukaryota > Metazoa > Chordata > Actinopteri > Centrarchiformes > Percichthyidae > Gadopsis > Gadopsis marmoratus. The sequence goes on along the minus strand of JAVQJF010035849.1, from coordinate 43,757 downwards.
AACATGGAGTTCACTGTTTTGTCTTGGCCCTGTTTGTGTGTCCCTGTCAGGTCTGGGACATGATGGAAATCCAGTTTTGTTGGAAAGGTTGAAAAGGTTTTAGTTTTAGATACATTTGTTTTAGATTTGAATCATTTTAGAAAAAGTAGTTACAAATGTAGTTAGAGCTTTGACGGTGTATACTGTCAAGAAGGTGGTACAAAATACTTTTTGTAAGCATGGGCACACACACGTGCACGTGAGCTTCATCGTTTATTGGGAGCGTGCTGTTTCATTGACAAAAGAGAATGTAATCAAGAAAAACAGATTCATTCTCTTTTGCAGTCTGCAGATAATGACACAAGTATCTTTGCAATAGCTGATAAGCAGAACACAACCAGGCCTCAATGGGTCGCAAGTCATTATTGCAAAGTTCTGCTGGCAGTGGCTTTAAATAACTGCATTGCTGAAGACATAAATAAATACAGTGATTTAAAGTACGGCGTGTGCTTCTCACCATATATGTACTGTATTCCTTTGACGTCATCCTCATGTAGTGTGAAGTTGTGCGTGTGACTCCACTGGTAGAAAGGAGCCATTATGGCACTGGGGTTATCTGAGTGCTCCAGACCCAAAGCATGACCAAGCTCATGGACCGCAACCAGGAAAAGGTCTACACCTGCAAGACAGTTGCACATGTATAGTATGTACATACAGTATGTACTTATATTTGTCAAAATGATTTAACCTGCACCATACATTTGTGTAAAATAGCATGCAACAAAGGAATGTTATGATCATAAATGTAATGCATAACATTTATATTCAAAATATGTTAATTTGAGTAACTGCAACAAGAAATAATATAGAGTTGCGCTGTGCTCGTCACGCATCTTCTGCAGCAGAACAGAGGTTTTCTTTCATCTGTGGCTTCTGTGCAACTACCAGCGTCGGTGGCCTTCTTCTCAGGACAGAGTTCATAAAAAACATTTGCAAAAAAATAACCCCTAAACTATAAGTGATCACACAACCCCAGCTCTTGATGCTAGATAGAACAGCGCAGATGTGACGGCGCATTAATACAAGTACCCCATGAATCTTTCAGGCTGCGGCTCAGTTAACCAGGAGAGACAAGACGACATAAATCCAGCTAATGGTTATAGACATGATCCCTTCAGCTGAACGAAAAAGAAAAACCAACCCACTAACCTTCTGGGTTTTGGTTACCCAGTGTCCACGGCTCATCAGCATCAAAGTGTGTATCCCCACCTATTCCTGGTCCGGGGTAGTAGGCATGGGCCAGTGACCCCCCCTCGCCATCAAACAGTGACATATCACCGTGGAAACCAGAGGCAAACAACAACAGGATGTCAGCGAGCGCCACCTGGCTGCTGTTGATGCTGATGTTGTTTTCAGCAGGCAACTCCTCAAAGGTGAGCGGCGTCACCCGCCTCCACGCGTCAAAGGCCTTGTGGATAGCATCGTATGTCCGTTCCTCACCCAGGGAGGAGGGGATGTGTTGATTCATTATACTGGAGCCAGAAGAGAACGCATGTTGGAATTAGAGTTGCTATCTTAAACATTCTGCTTGAGCGATGTCCTATTTTGACATTGCAGTGCTATAAACCTATAAGTGATGTGATCTTTGTCCCACTGCTGTCCAGTGAGGGCGTAGCGTTTCTTCCTCGCTCCGTCATCCATCTCTGCTGCTTTTCTGTCTGGGAGGCCACAGCGAGGCCGACGCATGGCCCTACACAGCCAAACACACACAGCCAAACACACACACACACACACACACACACACACACACGGAACATTGAAAACTATTAGCTGTAACATTTCCTTAGTTCTACAAAATGCAGCTTGTACACGACCACTTTCTCATGGCCATTAACCCAACCGTTATACTGTTTGCTGTAGCTTTTCTGATTATGATTTTGTAATATTTTCATCATTTTCTAGACTTCTCACAAAGCTGGAAATGATTTTCCTCAGTCAGGCCTCCGACATTGCGACAAGCTGTACTTATTACTGCAATATAGCCCATTTTCAGGACTAATCTCTGAAAACTGAAACTGTGAAAAGGACTTAACCACAAGGAAAAAACTCAATTTGTCATGTTAAAGGAATAGTCTGACATTTTGGGAAATAGATATTCACTTTTTCGGGGTTGAGAATTGGGTGAGAAGATTGATACCACTCTCACCTGAGCGGTCCCCATATGCAACAAACTGTGTGTTCTGACACCTTTCTATCAGAACCAGCATTAACGTTTTCAGCAGTTTGAGCTACAGAAGCTCTTCTGTTGGATAACCAGATAATCAATGTTCTTCACTTCACCTGTCAGTGGTCATTAAGTTATGGCTGATCGGTGTATTCACTGGAAATACGAGGATACACCGAGCAGCCGCTGACCTTAGCCCAAAGACAGGAAACAAGGGGAAACAGCCAGCCTGGCTATGTCCAAAGATAGCAAAACCTGTCAACGTGTCTTTTTTAATATTCCATTTAGAATGGATTAAACAGAAGAGATGTTGCGTGTTAATTAGTAAGGCGTTGGTATGCTAAGCTAAGTATCTTGTCATCTAACTCTTGGCAGGAAAGTGTATTTCCCAAAACTGTCAAACTATTCCTCTAGGACCTCGTAACGTGTCCGTGAAGCAACACTGGGAGGACAGGTGCCTAATACAATGAATCAAGGTCGCAGTTGAATGTGAGGATATGACACAATACACTGACTGGCCTCATTAGTCAAGCAAGATGTGATATGAGCAAAACAAAACTGTAATGCAAACCGTACCGCCATAAAAGCTTATTAAAACCTGGGGCTGTTTCAGCAGCTGCTGGTAATAACGAACACATTAATCTGGCGACGTTACCGTGTGATGGGGAAACGCCAGCACTCTGAAACAAATTGCTTCAATATGCTCGGTTGCTGAGTTGAAGTTTGCTGCCCACAATTCTTAACATGACAAAACTGAAAGTCGTGGCCATCCATCATTCCATCTATCCCAGAGAACGTATAAGAATGCGGCACTTCATTTTAAATATTGGAAATGAAAAATAAATCCCTACATGCTTTAAAACATCCCACAAGACCCCTGGATTCAGTTTGCGGTCACTGCACACAAATGTTAAGCAATGCTGCAGAGTACAGAGCTTACGCGACTGTAGCTGGGTCCATCTCTCCTGTCACCTCTAGGCCATAAAAGCGCTGCATGTCGCTGATGGCTTTGGACAGAATCTGAGACGACTGCATGGTGGACATCTGCCTGCTCGCCTGAGACAGGTAGCCAAACTTACGGAGCCATGTCTGTGAGGAGAAAGCGAGAAGTCAATGTTGCTCAGTCTAGCTTGGTAGAACATCGCTCAGCACTTTTATCTGCATATATATATACACACATGTGTGTGTGTGTGTGTGTGTGTGTGTGTGTGTGTGTGTGTGTGTGTGTGTGTGTGTGAGAGACAGCCACAACCACTACAACGTTATGCTAATCCAGGAACAGCATCCTAATGACTAGAGGGAGCATCTGAGGAGTTAAAAGAAAAGAGAAAGTAGAGGTAGAAACCAGATGGCTTCTATTAACATTACGACATTCCTGCTCTCTCATTCCTGCGCCGCCTCCTCTCTGACAGCCAGGACGAGGAGAGGAGCGGCAGATCTGGAAACAGCAAAAACTGAAAGGACAATAATTACACTGTATATCACTGCTGTAGCACACAAGAGAAACACAAAGCTCCGCACGTGTGCACTTCAAAGTGACGGCGACCGGCGATCTGGCTGACTCGTCTAGTGACACATGCTGGATTTTCCCACTTTGTCTCATGTTTGCTGGCGGGGGAAGTTGAGCATGTAGAGCCACGTACCAGGAAACCTCTGTCAACTGTGAGTTCTGCCCTTTAAAAAGCCTCATCAGCACTAACTCAAAAAACAACACCGCAGGGCTCTCACACAGCTGGATCATGGGACTTTCAGGCGCGTGCAGGATGAACTCGACACGCAAACTCATCATACACACGCACACGCTCAGAGAAAGGAAATCCTTACAGGCAGTTTCTGCGTAGTCTCAACCAACGTTAGCGTTAGAGTGGGCTTATTCACTGTATGTGTCTGAAGAACATGACAGAAGAGAAGCAAGACCTCTCATACGGCTGCAGCATATAACCAGATAATCATTACTCTGCTATTCCGACATCATCATATATATATATATATATCATGGTACACGAATGGCATAAAATAATGAAATTGTTGGACTACAATGAACTGTGTTCCACTATACGATACTGAAACAGACTAGGCTCTTCACATGTAAATCCCAAACCTTTTCTAATGACACCGCGCTCTGAATAATGGCAACACGTATGACACACCAGTGCTGCTTTAAGACATTTCTTTGGTGTTTTAATGCATTTGTCAACATTTATAACTTCCATCCATCTGTAACTGGTATATAAAAGGATGATGAATGACTGATAACGGTGACTAATCTTTCTTTTTTTTTTTTTTATCCCTACTGATGAGTTTTACCTTGCAATACAACCCCACTGACATACAGATACACACACAAACAGCTTTACCGTCTGTCCGTGGTCACCACGTGCTTAGTGTTGTTTATTTGGAAGAAGGGTCAAGAGGTCAGATGGCGTCTCTGCAGGCAGCGGCCCACCTGACGCATTCATGTGTCAGCAAAACAACACATGTAACGTGCACACAACTCTTCGATTAATCAGCATTTATGCTCTGTACCTCGGCCCACAGACAGGTCTGTACCTCGGCCCACAGACAGGCCTGTACCGACCCACAGACAGGCCTGTACCTCGGCCCTCGGCCCACAGACAGGCCTGTACCGACCCACAGACAGGTCTGTACCTCGGCACTGAAGCTTTCCTCCTCCTGGGCATCTGCCGCCGCGCTGCACAGGACCAGGGAGACCAAGGACCACAGCGTGATTATGATCCGAGTCCAGGGCTGTTTGGATGCCATCTTCTTCACGGTGTTGCTGCCTGTGGTCTCCAGATGGGGGAAAGTCCGACTTAGTGTGTCACGCAGAACAAGGTGCATTTACAAACCCGTCGGGAAAAGCAGGAATCGCGACACTAATCCATTCCCGGTCACAGGCAGTCCGGTCCGACCCGGGCCAGCAGCCTCATGGCTCATCCAAGTGTTCACACAGCAGTTCCTTTCATGCACACGGCGAACACTGCAGCCAGACTGGAGACTTGGTCCTGGAGACTTGGTCCTTGCCCCCTTTCCGACGTCCACACCGGCAGAGCAGCAGCCGGATCCTGCAACAAGTCTCCTTTCACTCGGTCAACACCAGAGTCCCGGCACTTGGCACACGAACTGTCCCTCTACAATTACGCGGTTTCTAAACTCGCGGCATAATATTGCGCACGAAAAAAAGAAAAGATCTCAACTCATATGTGCAGGAGGCCGCGATGTCACCTCCGCTGTCTCACACCAGCTGACCGGAAGGGAAACGCGTTGGGACAACAGCTGTGTATCTGATAAAAGATTTGTAATTACTTCATGACCCCACCCCCCCCCCCTCCCGGATACACAGAGGGCCACAGGGAGCAGTGTCCAGGTCAGTGCGCCATCTGCCGATTTACCGGGAAACTACAGCAGCACACCAGCTGCAGAGGAACATCTGCACTGCTGCTGTGATGCTGCACAGAAACTCCAGCTAAATAAAGGAAACCTTTTAAATAGGATGTTCCATAGTTGGTATTAAGCCTCCGTCAAAGTAAAATGTTTAATTTATAAAAAAACAAACAAACAGGACACTAGCTGAAGTATTAATTCCGGACACTTCCGTTGTCTCCAGGAATGCTGTTATTTTCATTATTGTTGGAGAGTTTTAATTTCACTCAGCAACTCAGACTTTTAAACCACGATCTTTGTATCCGTTAACATCCAGGACCGCTGGTACATTAACTTACAAAATCGATCAAGCCAAATATTAAATGTTGATGAGAGCAAAGCTCACCATTCCCTCATAGACTAAACCTTGGTGATCACATCTGTGCCCAGTTTCAAACTTAGCTTATTATCCCTGCTGTGACACAGCATTTGATTTGGGACTCTTAACATATGGACAGCAATAAAAGAACACATGGACACATTCTAACGTTTTATTCAAGCCACCAACAGCAGCAGCATCATTGTCTGTGCTCCTCCACTCGTGCGAGCCTCCTGCTGCCTGCCTTGGCCACAGTGATGAGGACGGTGAGGAAGAAGCCCACGGTCCAGACGCCTGCTACAGGCAGCAGCACCGTCGTCAGAACGCCTGAAACAAATGCCAAAGAGCTAATCGTGGTGTCCACATCACACGCAACGAGGCCTACAGACGACACCGATAACGAGAAGGTCTAATACAGCAATAACTCCCTGATGGCACACGGACGGGAGTATGACAAAGAAACCGGAGCTTACTGGATTGAGGTCTGTCTGGCTTTTCAATCCTGATGGGTCCATACGACAGGAGGCCCTGGGCAGGGTCTGCTCTCACCGCTTCCCTCTTACTGATCGAATTACAGTTCTGTAAAAAAAAACAAGAGACCTCAAAGTGAACCCATAACAACAACGACAATATCTTTTGATGGGTAAGTAGCCATATCTTCACTATCTTTATCTTCACTTTCAGTTTTTTTATGCGAGACTTGACCAATGTTAAGACCCGTACATAAACCAACATGAGGATTATTGTCACATAAGCCTATTAAGGCTACCACGACAGCAAGATGAGCTCACAGGTGTGCAGGACTTGAGGTCGTCTGGCTCACACAGCTGTACCGTGCAGTGCAGATAGAAGTCGTGAGGTTCTGCTGTGAAGCGAAACATGTCGAAGCTGTAGCGAACGATGGGGCTTCCTCCGTTTCGGCCGGACTGTGTCGAACTCACATTAAGAAAGGAAAGAGTTTGGTCATTCGCACACCTGGATAAGAAAAATTAATAAATAAAAAATGCAAATGAGAAGTGGGAATGGAATGAGTGGACAGAACCGAGATGAGCGGTCGATGTCGAGGGCTATTCTGACCCGTTCAGAAGCAGAGCGTGAACCAATCCCTCTGTACCGTTCGCCTGGGAGGACTGTGAGGCCCAACACTCATTAATCCGGAGCAGGAAGAAATCTGCAGGCTCTGTGACCTCCACCTCCACATACACCTGGACACATTTGCGTTCTTTTAAAAAAAAGCCAGCACTGATACAAATAGCTTGACCAAAATGTGGTTTATGTTTGGTTAAAGTAGTCCATGAATGTTGTACCTTGTCTCTGAGATCAAAGGTGGGGGCACTACTGTAGGCCTTAGTGTAGGAGTGGTCTGTGTACAACGTCATCTGTATTGTGGCATCAAGTTCATCTACGTGCATCACTGTCTCACTGCCCGGGTAAAGAGAAGAAAAAACAGGGTACGTTTGGCGAGTGCGTGCACCGTTTAAACACCATAAATTGCAACAATTTCAATCTGTACTAAATAATATTTTCAGATTTCAGTGAGGTCATCAGGGGTCTTCCTGGATTGTGACAACCCCTCAAGTTTGCCCCATCACAGATGCATGCAGTCTAACAGAGAGGTTTTCCCTACATATCCACATGTCTGAAATGGTTCAAAGGAAAGGTGACAGTCTGTAGGTATCCAGGGCATTGCTTGAGTAAATATGATGTAAACGAATGGCATTAATGTCATGAGTCTTAATTCAACATCCTTCCTTACCTGGAAATGGGGATGAGTGGGAAAGGCAGGCTGACTCTTCTGATGTATGGATAGATGCACTTGTAGTCAATCTTAATGACAGGATCTCTGATGATGTGTCCAATAACCTGAGGGTCTGACAGCAGCCTCAGGGAATAGGAGATGTGAGTAACGTTTTTCTGTACGAGGTGGAAAAACAAAGACACTACTGACAAAGATAATGGTTCAAATGTTGTGCTTGTACCACAAAGTAGATAATGCACCAGTTGTACCTCGAGCAGCTTGCCTCCACAGGTGACATACTTGTCTTTAGATATCCTGGACATGTAGTACGGCACGCCGTCGATGACCTCTCTCTGAGCACGGCAAGATTTGTTGGGCAAGTGGAGGGACTCCAGCGGCACATTGTGATACTTGAAGAAATCTTCCATCGCTCTGATTGCTATGAAGTGTCTGCTGCACATAACTTTGATGTCTGCATCTGTAAAAAATAAAATCAACGTTTAAGTAAGTTGGCAAGAATTTTTGTTCTCGGCTTCCATCGGTGTCGTTTGCGACAACTCACCTGTGCATCTGATCAATAGCCTACACGTCATCCACTTGTATTTAACTGTAAGTAGGATGTAACAGCTATACTGATGATACTGAATGATGAAAACTAACTTTCAAGATGTGCAGGAAACTGGAGCACAAGGATTCACATAATGGTCAGTACACTCGCCATGTCTGTGGAAACAGCTGAGTAATACCTTCTGTGACTCAGGATGGAGAAGAAAAAAATAACCGTGACGACATCAGAGGTTATTTATCAGCGTATTGTGCTTGGTGACTAAAAATATACAGTTTAGCAGGAAGCCTGCATTACGAAACTGTGCCTTTCTGGAGTTTGACAGATGTGGGTCAAATTAAATTATGCTATCTGATGCATTATGGGAAATGTAGGATCAGGATGTAGAAAATGTATTGACTAAACATTAGTATATCTAGGCCTTGTTGCATGAATTTTGACCTTTCAACTTTACCGAAATGCTGAGGTGCCCATTTAGGGAATTGTTTCAGTTTTTCCATGGTGACTGGTACCAAACAGCCTCTTTTGTGACATGGTGAAACTAGGCGTACCACGAATCAGGCAGAGTGAATTATTAAAAAAAAACAAAAAAAAAACAGAATTATTAAAGTAAAAATAAATAAATAAAAAGGACCTACTTTTGTCACAGTGGTCAGAATAATATCCAGTGGCACAGTTGCAGCTTCTCTGGTCTTTAGACAGAAGGCACCTTGTGCGGTTGGTGCAACGCTGCACGCTGCAGACTCCTGCACAGCAAAGAAACGGCTCGTAACGCTTCGCCAGGCGACAACACATCTGACATCTTAATACTGAAGCAGACGTCTTTACCCTCAGCAGGGTGGCGCGCGGGGCCGAGGAGGAGCACGAGGGCCACGCTCAGCTGCTTTGGAGGATAAACGTTTCAAACTTTTTAACTGTGTAAAGTGTTCAGTTATCATCTTTTAGTGTTCGGGCCTTCCGAGCCACACACACACACACACATTTATCTTAGTTTTCTTACGTTCAGGATCAATAATTCCCTTTACATTTATTTGCCACCCACCTTCACGCCGATTAGGATCATTGCCGTACTGTTGTTGCGCACTGCGCACATAGAAATCTGGTTTTTAACTGCGATATTTTCAGTCAAACGACACGTTTTGTTTTCGTCTGTCGTCGCTCTCTGCAACTGCTGCTCGCCAATCAGAAGCACCTGTCGGCACCGCGCTCCTTAAAATCCCGCCACCTCCTCCAACAGGCACGAACTGAAACCATTTAGCCCAAAATGCTGCAAAACCCACCACACTGTGCAGCAAAGGAGGCCTTTCCGGCTTCGCAGAAAATGTTAGGATTTGCCGCTTTACTCATTTTTATAAAGTTGTAAATGAAATGTTTGGGTGTTTGTTGGATAGAACAAAGTTACTTGAAAACGTCCCTTTATTCTCTGGGATATTTTGATGGGTATTTTTCACTAAATGATAAATAATCATTAGTGCGCTATTAAATTAAAAAAATAGATATTTTACAATGTGCAGTGTACTATTAAATAAAAAAAAATAAACAATATAAGTATATTACAAAGACGCATAAGATAAATATGTATATGTGTACATACATTCACATAGCCTATATTTTGCTGTGTTTCATCATTAGGTTTTGCCTTAAAACCCTATTTAAAAATAAAATCTCCAGATGTCACTGTTGTCAGCATAAAGTGATTCAGTGCTTTGGAAAGTTCACCTCATCTCAACTTACAGTAACAATAACACTACAATCAAACATTACTGTCAGGAAGTATGGATCTTAAGTGTACTCTACAATAAAAACTACAAGTTAATACTCAGCTCAATTGGAAAAAGAAGACTTCTTTTGGATCCTACATTTAATAAAGCAAACATTAAGGTGGAGCTAGAGAAGGATTTTGGTAGAGAATGAATTGAAATCTGTTTTTATTGTGTCAGCACATCAAAACAGTGGGGGGGGGGGGCTCTGCCATGGTGGGTCTGTGGTAGAAGACTAGTGTCTCAAGGGAAAGAAGCCGTAAGTGGGTCACTATTTCCTACAGCGCCAGCTCATCACACCCGAGGCCAGACTCCATATTCTCTGACATTTGGGGCGCAGACCATCTGTTTCTGATGGGACAGATCAGAGTTGTTGATAAAAAGGGAGGCACCATGATTGATGAGGCAGGTTTGCAGAAGTCCGAGATAATAACGTGTGTTGTATCTGTCTCGTTTCTGTTAGCAGTGATGTCTCCACTCGGTACCCTCCTTCTCTGACAGGCCCTGGTGATAAAACAAAACAAAAAAAAACAAATGGTCTGCAAACATTGGGATGGGATGAGATCTTTAAGGCAACAACCTCAAGGACACAGCAGCCCACAAACCATCCAATCACAGTCCTCCCGTTATTGGCAAGAAAAGCATATGGTGAGCAGGGTTTCTGTCCACACACCCCAAGACTCTGCTGTCTGCCAGTGGATTTAATTAGCATATCAGACCATTTAATCCACTGAAACAGCAAGACACAGATTTTTTTTTTTTGCCTTGCTCTTGCCCAGTACGTTTGATTTAACTGATCACAAGAGCTCAATTTCTACAATAAGCTGCAAGTTATCATTCCATTGTGCTGCTAGAACCTCAAATTCACACATAATTGTGACCCAGACCGCACCAGAACAAATCTACAGAGGAGATATTGGTAATATTATTTATTAACAGATCAAAACAAGTGAGAAAATCTTTTACAAGTTTGTAGAGAAACAAAATGTGTCAAGTGTTTCCACCTGTGAATGTAGCCTGGTTTTGTCTTAAGGGGAAGAATATGTATTCCATTATTTAATTCAGTATACATACATGGTTCCGATGTCCGAGTCAACGTGAATGAGACCAAATCATGAAGTGGAAAAAACCCCACCTGAAAATCATGTTATGAATGGGTGGAAAAGCCATACAGTTGGCAGAGGCAGAACCTCCATTTATGTTACACAACAAAACACGTAACAACAAAATGTCTATCAGTTTAGTCCAGGTTTTACAGCAAGTGCATGTTTTACCGCTGCACATTGGTAGGAAAACCCTTAGTTATCAAACGTGTGTGAATGCAATACACTTTGATCTTCTTGCAGCCCTTGCACTCCTTACATATTAGCAGCATCATGTAGTGGTTCTTCGACTCGTCGGCTGTGGTGCAGTGCCACCCTGGTGTTGTGAAATAGCCGGGTTATAGGAGGTGTCTGTCAGCGGCCTGATTCACAACACCAGCTGCAGCACACACACCTGAGAGGCAGGTCTTCTGCTGCTGGACGCATTAAAACAGACACACACACACACAGATGAGGCAGGTTGTATAAAAACCACAGGATGAGGGACAACTCATTCAACAGGGACGTAACAGTGTTACATTTACTAAAGCCGGCACACTCGGGAGACTTGATCGCTCACGTGTGACTAATCAGCAACTGATTTGTGTCAGGTGATTTTTCAGATTGTCAGGCATATTATTGAGTGTTAGACGGAGCGGTGGTGTGTCTCTGCTCCCAGCACTGTGGGTAGAAATGCAACAGCATGAATCCCAGAGTACTTGGCTCAGCTCCGTCTGTGGCCGTGGATGAACTCAACATCTCTGTACAGTTATGTGGAGCAGCCAAGACAGAATGAGCCTCCATCTGCGTTCTCTCAGGCCAGCCCGGAGGACAGAGTGTATGGCACACATTTAACAGAGGGGATGATGGGTGACTGTTTCTGAATATTTGCACGTGCTTGGTGGCTAGCAATCCTCAGCTGAAGTCAAGTTTTGTTGCCAAAAGTTTCAAAGTGAATTGGTGGGGCTGTTGCTAGATATTTCCTTGGGTGTTCAGGTAGATTCTAAAGGCGTTGTTAGGTGGTTACTATGGTGTTCTAGACGGTTGCTAGGGCATTTCCCGGTGGCTGCGCTTTAGCACAGTACGGTAGGTGATTCTCTGTGGACACTACAGCCAAAACTGAGGGACAATTCAGCAATAAATTCATTAAAAACAGGCTGAATTTCTTAGAGAATATAAAACCCTCATCCCCTTTTTTCATACAGTAAAATATTGTGAAACCTAATATGACTGATCAAGAGAAATGTATGCCCCCTCCCTTCGTTAGCCCAGATGTCCCCCCTCTGATACGGACAGACAGAAATATCCCTCCAGTCCTCTAGTCAAATTCAAGCCAACCAACCAACCATCTGCCAGGGGACAGGACGTGTCACAGATACTGCACCATAGCCTGTGCAAACAAGGCTACAGCCTGTAACACTCCAGATCACTAATTGTAAACAGTAACTTGCTCATATTAAACCACAGAGGAATTTAAAGTAAATCTGACCATCCTCAATTACATTTCATCAATACTTCAGTCTGTGGATACATGAGCTGAAGAGGTGTCTTACAATGTTGATGCCTCTTCTTACTGTCCAACAAAAACTACCTGCAGCTTCTCTTCAAATGAAGTGTCTGATTCATCTGATTAAACAACTGAACATGATTCTGAATAATCAAACACAAAACCTATCAAAACAGCTGTACTGTAATTATTGTATCAGCTGTGGTTTATCATTTATTCATGAGCCAATGACTGAGTTCAAAAGGTGAAATAAATCCACCACAGCAACTACAAGCTTGAGCAGCTGCAGGAAAAAGTGGCAATTATTGTTAATATACTTTGAATTATGTTTCATAGTAGGTGAGAACTGTTGTGTTGTTCTTCAGCTCTATCTTACTGTGAAAATCAAAGACTGCAGACACATGCAATTACTATGAAACATTTGGATTTAAAAAATTGAGGTAAATGGGGATAAAATTCAATGTAATGGACATAAGGTGATTTAAAATAAAAATTCAACTGAAAAGTAAACTTATTTTTTTTTATTCCAAATAATCAAAGATACAAATATGAGACAACAAAATGGAAAAACAACAGAACAAAAATAACAGACTGATAATAAACAGGAACTCAGATGGGTGATTTCAAGATGAATGTAGTACTCTATACAAAACAAAATGGTAGACAGGCAAGTGTGTGTGAATATGAATGTATCTCCAAAAGGGCCCTGGTTGTCAGCAAGGTAGCACTATAGCTCTGTCTCGTGTGTGTGTGCGTGTGTGTGTTTTGTCTCAGTTCATCAGTAATTCCATCTGCACCAGTCTTGCATTGGTGTCCCCAGCCATGTTGTAGGGAATCATGCCAGCAAAGGTGATCAGGGCTCTGGCCTGGCTGCGGAGTTGCTGTTTGGACAAGAAGAAGAAGGTATGTAGAGTGTTAACATACACATTTGTAGGCTTGGCAAGACTGACTTCTGGTACCATGCACTTTATAAAAGATGCCGAAAACATCAAAACATCCATGTAAGTTATTTATGAAGTGTTTTCTTTACAGTGTTTGTAATGTATAACAATAAAGCTATTTATATAATTGAGGCTGCACAATGGCCAGACAACTTGTGCTTATCACACATATATTGACATCAGTGTCTATGTCAGCCTATTAGTAACAACAACCTGCAGTGTAAACAGTTCCAAAATATCTTTGAGATTTTAATTTACAAAGTGTGTCACATATTTTCTCATCCAGATAACAATGGCAATCTTATTTTTCAATTTAAATATGTCCCACTCTGTACATATTCTGGTCACAATTCTTGAAAATGCAAATTGAAGTCACCCGTATCAAAAATGTTTATGTGACTATGTGAGAATATTATGAGAATTGTTTTTTAATTCAAAAGTATCAAAACTGGTATCAGCCTTAAAAATACAGTTTCAATCAAGTTTGTCCCTCTGCTCTAACAGAGTTCGTCTTCTCACCATGTCTCTGTCCTCGATAGTCCTCTGTGGTCGGCCTGGCGTGCCTGCTGGCGCCCCCTTCAGGCGCTTGTGCTGAGTGAAAAGGATGTTCATGGTGGCCAAGAGCACTTCAGACAAGTTGTGGCGCACCTGGGGACACAGAAGAAATTAAGAGGTAAAAGAATAACACTGTGTATGTTGATGAAAGTCTCTTGAGTGTCCAGATATGGATCTCACCTCGTCACTGAAGTTCCTGAAAGCGGCCACTCTCTCCTCCACACTGTCCTGACTGAGGGGAAGAAGCTTTAAACGCTCCATCACCTGATAGAAAAACACACATTAACAGAGGAGCAAATTCAACACAATATGTAACTCCAATGTAATAATCAAGGTATCGCATACTAGGCCTGTGACCAAATCTGACTTTATTGGAGCTGTTGGGTTGCTAGTTGTTTTAGTGTTTTTTCCCCATGGCTCTATTGTTAGTGAGTCAATGACATTTAAGTTACTGCAGTAAATGTACTAACTGAGGGATTCCGAGACAGTTTTACAAATCACACCTCTCCCTGTGTTATCAGAGCAGTACTCACGTCATAGGCTCTGTCAACGTGACCTGAGTGGTACTCGTCAAAGAACGTCGTCAGGTCTAACAGCAGGTAGAAAGTAGTGTCGACCGACTTCTCTCCTGCTACGCCCTGAGAGCGATACCTGCAGTGGAAAGAGAAAATTATTCAGTTTTAGTCATTTATATGATGCTCTTGATTAGATTTAAACTTGTGTGTGTCCTTACCTCTCAGCGATAGCCACTGCAGTGTTTTTTAGCCTCTCCTTGTTGGACTGGGGAGCGCTGACCTGGGAAATGACTGGACTCAACAGCCTGTTCATCAACTCCAGCACCTTGTCTGGGTTCTACACAGAGACAGGGCGATGACTCAAAACCGACAGCAGCTTTGCGGATATATTGTGCAGTATATGGATACAGAGATCATAGAGAAAGCGCTGCTCACCTTGGCCAGCTCGTACAGTTTGACCGCCTCCTCAAACAGGCCCTTGTTCTCTGCCTCTAGAGCCACTTTACTGATGATTGCTCTGGTGTCTCCGGCAAACTTATCTATCACTCCAGGCTATAGGGAGGAGGAGAGAAGATCAGAGTGAGGCTGAGGTGAGATACAGCACCACCGCAATATTAATTTAACATTGTCACTAGCTCAGTCGTTGATATACTATAGTGCAAGCCTCGATAGCCCCGTATATAAAGTAACAGAGTCACGTGAGACTAACAACACAGTGCGTCTGTCACGTGGGCGGGATGAAGCATATAACAATGTGTATTTGAGGGAAATAAAATACCCTCAAACATCACATCGAACAGAGTGCTGCAGGCACAGTGAGAAATGTCAAGAAACTCTGTAAGCTAAAGCCACATTGAAGCACCGTGAAGAGCTTTTTGATCCATGGCAGTGGAACAGAGAGCTGTTAAATGGGGAATGTCAAAACATGTGTTGAAGGAAGGGAAGGTTTACGTCCTTTTCTGACTGACTGAAAGCCCCATACAGAGAAGAGACAGAGAGTGACGCAGAGGCAAAAGAAAAATGTGAAGAAGAGAAAGGTGTGGCAAGATAGCAGATGAGAGGCAAAAGCATGTTATAGAAACACAAAAAACACAGATAAGAGGAGGCGATCAAAGTGACAAGCTTCCTACCTTCCTACTGCCGTCCTTCTCTAACCTCCCCAACAGCATGTCAAACTGTAAAAAAAAAAGACATCAAAACATTTATACACTGTACACTGTAATATCAGAGAAATAGGTCCACCTGGATTATACACTATAATGCAAACCATACATTTATGGTTTGCATTATACTGTATGATACAGGTGGACCGTAAATCCAAAAATGATTCATTATTCAAAAATCCATTAATTATTATTATTATTGAGTTTCTTTTGTGGTGATGTTTTACTGCATTGCATTGTAATGAAGGTCTCTCCAAACCTATATTTTGTCCAGTTATATTATATAGTTCTAAAATGTTACTGAATTGGTATTTTTACTGTATGTTTGCAAAAGATTAAACAAAGTTGAAAACTTAAATGGATGACACATTTTTTCCTTATCCAGATTTAACTGTTCTACAAGTGGACAAGTGTTGGATGAATGATCAGGATGTTTGAGACGAGGTCAGGAACAAAGGAGAACAAGTGCATGGATATGCTCTGACCCTCCATCAGCTGCCCCATCACCTAGTGGGCACTATTTTTTCCAGAGGGTCTCTATGTGGCTCACTCACCTCTCGACTTTCAATAACGAGTTCACTGACACACCGCATGAACATGTTTTCTCCCTGGCTGTCTTTCTCATTGCTGCAGAACGACACATACAGTAGAAATTAGAAACAGAGGCATTATGGTGAACATCCCTAGATACAAGCAACGTTTGCAGTTGAATCTGAATCATAATGTTTGTCACACATCCTCCTCTCCCTTTACCAATTTTAGTAATCTTACCAATATTAGTATGCTATAAACAGGATGTTCATCTGACTGTGAGAGTGTAAGATTACTTACCGTAAGAAGTAGAAGTACTGCAGGGCTTCCCGTGGATCAGTGGACTCAAACTTGCGAGTGTATAGCATGAGTAGACGGATAAAGTTGAGGCGGCGGACCATGGGAGGGTCGCCGGGCTCCTGACTCACTACAGAGAACAGGCCCAACACATTTTGTTTAGCTAAAATTTCTTCCTCAAGTGTTTGCACCACCCTACAGAATAAATGGAGATTACACTCACACAGCTGCCCGCTTTGGCCAGACGACTTCAGCAGAAGCCCTAGCTCATACAGGACCAATGCCACATGCACAGCATGGCCCCGGAGTCTCTCGACACGAAACAAGAAAGCCACCGCTGCCTCAAACTGAGCTGTCAGGAACAACACCTGGAAATACAGGAAGGGCTGCTGGCTCGCAGAGAAATGGGACTCTCCTGTTGGGACAAACGATGAGAGAGGGGGAGTTGGTTTGGATCAGATTGAACATTATATCAAAGAATTTCTAAAATGTTCTGTAGAATTAAGCTTAGACGAATGTGCCACGGTTTTCCTCTGGGACAAATACATCTGTACAGAGATAGACAAGCAGAGAACATTATGGCAGCAACATTAAGCAGCTCACCACACCTTGAAGTGCACCAGCTCCTTCTAAATGGATAAAAAAAAATCCCATGGCAGCAACGTAATATTAAATTCCTACACTGACAAAGCTAAAACACTAAGCTAATACACCCAAACTCCCTGCAAAAATCATTCAAACGTAGAAAAAGGAGAGATATGAGGGAGCTGTCAATCAAGTACAATTACACAATCCTGAGTAGAGGTCTAATTAATGACAATAATTGAAACCACCTGTGTGGGTGTTACAATGTTTAATAAAAAGAAATTGATGACTTTCTGACAGTTACTATAGAAACTCTTGTAATGTTCTAATTGAATTTATTTTAATTTATTAAACTATAATAGCCATTTCAAGGCACCAGTTTAACTCTGCGTCTATACATACCACGTCAACTTTTGACAGTTGCTGTGGCAACTAACATGTAAGAATTGGAAAACATTTTGTCAAGAGCAGGTACTTAGTCATCAACTTTACTTTTTAATTATAATCCTTAATCCTCTTGCTGGCTGAGAGTTTGAGGAGTAGAACAGGGTGGACCCTGTCAGCCATTTTAGAGCCTTATCTCAGACTTACAGCACTTTAGTTCAAAAAGCGAAAGCACATGAGAGATGAAGAGAGGGAGAGCGATGAAGAGAAGAAAAGGGACGAAGGAGGAGAGATAAGAGTGTGGGCGTGAGGGGGGAGCTGCAGCAGAGTGTGCAAACAAGAAATGAGACGGAACAAATACACATGCAAGAAGAGAACATGTGAAAGAGGACGAAAATCAGTGGGAGGAAAGAGGGAAAACAATGGTGCAGGTGTTAGGAGAAAGAGGGATACGGGATCAAAGGAGAGGACGGAGATGCAGAGAACCAAGGACAGAAACAGAACAGACGAGGCTGGCGAGTGCTGGCAGTATGTGAGAGAAATGAAGAGAGGGCTTTGGGCTTTACGTCCCGCTGTGAAGCAAGATGGAGGACAACAAGGAACACTGTGCCAGACAACCGAGAGAGCCGAGCAGCAGAGAAAACAGAATGAGGCTTCAGGCTGTACTTCCCACTGTGCTTAGAGAGCGGGAACGGGAGAGGGCTACTGAGAGAGGAAAGAGTTCAGTCTTATCTGAACGGAGCAGGGTCGACCCGTGGTGATGGCAACACCCAGGGGAAAGAACTGTGGGAGTGAAGGCCTAATGACCTTACGCTCCCCCTTTTTGTGTATTGCATGTGTGTTGAGCATGTGGTTGTTTAAGAGGGTAGTTTTATATTGAAATGAGTTTGGGTTTCGAGTCTTCCTAACAGACCACGACTTCACTTGTGTTGCCATTCATTCAGAGCAGTGATTCCAAACCAGGGGTACTTTCACATAATAAATAAAGTTATGCATTTGCAACATGATAGGTGGGATTCGATGACGGCGTATGTGAGTTAATTGACGGGGCTGTGGGTGTACCTTTTTTGTGCCCAACAAAAAGGTTTGGAACCACTCATTTAAAGGGCTGCAACAAGATATTGTGGACATGGGATGTTCATTCTAATGTGCGGGGCTAGGATCAGGCAGGCAGCAAATTTTCTAAGTTTGCAAAACATTCTGATGAGCATTCTGGTGATTTGAGCTTCTTTTGGGAGAAGCGGTCTCTTCAGCTTTC
Source organism: Gadopsis marmoratus (assembly GCA_036023855.1). Taxonomy (NCBI): domain Eukaryota; kingdom Metazoa; phylum Chordata; class Actinopteri; order Centrarchiformes; family Percichthyidae; genus Gadopsis; species Gadopsis marmoratus. The sequence continues at coordinate 24,931 of JAVQJF010035849.1, read as the reverse complement.
ACAGAAATACCTCCGTCACTTTTCTTGTGAACAAATCCACTTGCAACTCCACGAATGCCTTTGAGGAGGGACTATACTAAAGTGTGCCCCTTGTCCCCTCCTGTAATATTTATTGTGTTGAGAAATCCAAAACACAAAATTATTTGAGAGAGATCAGGGAAGCGGTGTGATGCAGCCAGGAGGACATGTGATTGGACGACACATTGGGCGACCTAGATTGTTTCAGGCATACTGAATGTTTTCACCCACTCTCTGTTCCCAGAGTTTAAGCTGCAGTTATTCCTTTTTGCTGTACTGAAGGCATTTGATAAGGCCTATAGAGAGACGACATGGGAGGCATAATTTAAGTCTCTACACAGACAGTAGGTGACTAGCAGTTATAGTACTGATTCATAAGTACAAAAACTGAGAAACTGTGTTGCTTTTTCTACATTTAGCAGTTTAAAAATTGATTCTCAAACAGATTCTTGCTCAATTTACCACAAACTCATGAACTTTTGTTCCTGCTAACTACGACAAAGGATTCTGAATTTGCTACCAATCTGAGTCACACTTCTGGCTGGCTCGTTGTCTATAGCAACGGTTGCTGAGGCTCATGGATACTGTAGTGTTTAGAGCTGAAGGGAAAAAAACCCTGAAAGCTGAAATATTTATAGTGGTTTGCTTTAGTGTTGTTAAATTATCCAGGAGACTCATCTGTTTCTCTATTGGGGAACATTGACGTTGAAAGAAAACTTTCAAATAAGAATTTACAGTATAGTAATTAGTTCCAGGTGTTAATTTTGCTATTTGACTTTCAGTTTATTTATTTGTATTTAGGTGGGTTATCCATATCTTATGTAAAAGAGCTGTGTATGTATGCTTTAGTCATGTATCTTCTCTGCACCCAAAGGTGCACATTTTCTGGCTCTTTTAAAGAAATTTGTTTTAGTAAAATCCAGATTTGAGGCGAGCTGCTCTCTTTTCTCAACAATGGACAGATATGATTGTAGACATGCCTGGAGTTACAATCAATAGCACATGAGGCAAGTAGCCAAAGGTTACCCAAGAAACGTCTGTTTCACAGGGGGGGGCACACCATGCATGCACACATCTGTGCCCCCTCTGCAACAAAAATAAAAGACAGAGGTGGGAATGGAGGCAATGACATGAGGTTGTATCACAACTGTCAAACAACTACAGTGTCAATAGTTTTGGTTATTTGTAGAACTGGGAAACACATTGAGAAACAGAAATGCAGGATCATACCATAGTCCTCCAGCAGCTGTTTCTGTAGCTGTGGCAGGGTCAGTCTGTCCTGAGGCGAGCTGCTGCCATCATCCTCAAAACACACCTGGTTCAACTGCAGGGGCAAAACATGGCACACACTACGTAAAAATAATGGAAATAATAAATAAATAAATACAACAACTTTGGATCAAAAGAGAACTGCTTCACTAAGAAACAACATACTGTAAGACAGTAAATGACCCACACAAGTCCAAGGACTGCCAACAGTGAAGCTTTGGAACTCAGTAAGCTTTTAATGGTGATCATTACCTGGCCGTTGTGCTAATGCTCGAACTTCACAAAATAAACCAAGAAGGAAGACCGCAGTATACTGTACCTTAAGCCAGAGGTAGTCTTCGGTCTTGTCTGCCACCTCTCCATGGTTATCACTGATGTCACATTTCCCGATCAGGCAGTAGACGGCTCTCTTGTAGGGGTCGGCGCTGTTCCTCAGCACTCTGCGGTAGTGGAGGCGAAGCTTGTTCTCCGAAGTCGGGGAAAGGCTGCAGCAAAGGGATCAAGAGACAAAACAGACGAAAGGAGAAAGGCAGAGATTACAATATGGTTCGACCTTCCTTGACCTATGTGGGCATCTCAACATATACATTTACTTGACGACAAGGAGGCATTCTCACCGTCTGTCAGGGTTGTTCATGTACTCCTGAAACCAGGTTTTGAAGTCTCCTAGCTGATGTTGCACCCTGTTCACAACCTGCATGGCTGCATTTAGATCTCCACAACGCAGACAATAGTAGATGACAGCCCACACCGGGTGGCCCTCTATCTCACCATCCTGTTGAACACACAGACAATTAATATAGCGGTGACAACATTCCATTGACTAATTTCTTAGTTTTTCAGCATACATTTCAAATAAACAAACAACTTTATCTTTATTGCTTTTCCATTGAAAAAAGATCACATACGGACAAACAAAACATGAAAATATCTGGATTGCACTCTTCTCCACAAAATCTATCCATTTCGGTGGCGTATTCAGTGGTTCCATCCCGTATCCTGTTGTTGACATTTAAACATTGTCCATCCAGAGTTCCTCTTAAATGATGCTGTTTCTCAGAAACTCATCAAGTACCAGTCCCTGGCTGTTTGCAAATATCAGTGAGCTAGGATATGACCGTATATGACAATACTTATTTTTGGCTGCCTCAGGCATGTTCACCATCTCACGTTTGGTGGGCTACGAGTCACTGGTTTATTTGTAATATAACTGGCAGATTCAAAATCTGTGTGTGTGTTACCTGCATGCCAGGCAGGGGCCCTGGTAGTTTAATGTTGAGAAAGCTGCGGACCAGTTGGTATGTTCCTGGCACGCCACCTAGTTGGGCCTGATGGAGGTTCCCAAACACAGTCACCATTGTGTAGTTTTTATAACTGGGAGGAGACACACACAGATGCACACACATATACATTGAGTTCACAATCAAAGTGCAGTTCATCTTAAATTTAGGCTTCTGTATGTCCAGTGCTAACTTAGATCCACTAAAAGCTTCCTCGGCAAAAACAGGACCAACCTCTGTACCAAAAAAAACAAAACAAGCACAGTAACCTGTTCTCAAGGAAGCTGAGCGCCTGGTGTACGAAATCCATTTGCATTTGAACAGAGGTGCGACTTTTGAGAGCGTCTTTGGCTGGAACCAGCATCACATCTGTCATCTGCTTCACCATCAGCCACATGTCCGATACATTCTGGAGGAAAGAGGGCCACGTATACAGCAAACAGAATGCATATTAGCTGTCGGGAGTAAAACTAACCAATTTTTTTGCAGTGGACCAAAGATTTCAATCTAAAAATTAAAGTTAATTTCGTGGAGATATGAAAGAACTATGTTCTTACCTTGTCATCCAGGCTTTCTGCTACAGAAGCACATAAATCTCCCAGATTAGGCTGAATGTGACCATTCACTATCTTCTCATTGAAAATGTAAATCTGAAGGAGGAAGAAATCACAATAAATGGAGAAAAACAAAAAAGAAAAGTAGGTTATAGTTGATAAGCTCCTAAATTGTCAAATGCTCAATTTTCTGGTTTAATTTCTACATTTGCAAGTTAATATTTTAAAAAGATTGAAATCTGCCTACAACTCCATCCTCAGTTTCAATAGAAAGCGCAAACGCTATGACCATCGAGTGAAATGGTTCACAACAAAAAACAAGAAGAAAAGAATCAAAATGTTTAAAAGGTCATCAAAGAGGATGACAAAAACTAGACAAATGACGCCACACGCAATGTGTCGACACATGGTCAGAGGAAAAGTCACATTTAAAATACTGCGTCATGTAGCAGGTCAGAGAAAAACAGAGAGGGGAAGAGAAGGTCAGACAGAATGGTGATGGGAGGAAGAATGCTGGAATGCTAGAGTCATAGAGGCTAGTGTGAGAGAGAGAAAATTACCCAGAGTCCCCCTCTGCTGCCCAATCAATCAATATCTTTGATCTCGCACTTCCTGTCTTGCTATGACCCCATTTAAGCTGAACGATCAGAAGGCATCACAAACAGACTTTGACTGCATCTGTGTGCAACATTAACTATGGTCCATTCAAGAGGTGGTGGGTTTTCTTTAGATTTAATGATCAACACAGTTACGTTGATTTGAAAATTTTGCTTTGAGTGTTCATTTAATTGATGAAACAAAAGCTTTCACAACCAGATATATAATTTTAATGTATCAAGGATGACAACATTTTCCCTTCATTTCCACATTTTGTCACAGATGTATGGTAATATTAGCTGCTGATAAGAAAAGACAACACACCACAGAAATGCAAAAGATATGTTTGCAGTCATTTAGAAATGGTGTTACCATTACAGTTTGTCCACCAAGGTTATTACGTGTAAAATGTGCCACTCAGTACATATCTTGGTCACAATTCTTTAAAATGCAAATTTAAATGACTCATTAAAAATGTTTATTTAATATTGTCATGTGAAAAGATGAAAATCATTGAGATGAATGGGTTGAAAGTCATTTTTCAACAAGTATACACTTGTACAGTCCACAATAAATTTAACTGTGTGCCATTACCTTGGGTTTTGATGTACATCAACATGATAAGACTGACGGCGACTCACCTGTCGTCCATAAGCCACCTCCACACTATCCAACGCACTCCTTCCTGGAGCTGTCACTTCACTCACAAAGCTGGGCTACAATAAACAGAGAGACCACAGAAGATGACTTAATAAATACACTGCACACAAGCTAAATAAAGATGGCATGCCAATCATGCATCAATGAAGCTGTCAATTGTGTCTAATGTGACATCATCAATTAGCATCTTATATGAATCCTCTTTTTTCAAACTACAAATTTTGTGTTTTGAGAGCCTTTCTAGCCCGGATAGAAGGACAACCTGTCCACTGTTTTTCCATGCTTGTTGCCGAGTGCATGCTGGGATAGGCTCCCACGGGATGACACAATGATGAAAGTCTTTTACTTTGCTCAGGGAGAAGATAAAAATAGTATCTACGAGTTTCAGATGAAACAGTTATTCTGGTTCGTTTAGAAGAGTGTGCAGACAGCTGGGAGTACACGATGTCAAAAAATTTGCTTGAGAGACTCGAGACTTACTTTTAAGTAGACGTATTCAGTCCAAGAAGTTAAGATATATTACAATATCGATGGTCTTTAGTGTGTTGATGTCATAAAATTAATTGGATAAGAAATGACACTATTGCTCATTGATTTTTGCACAAAATTAAACAACATTTATATGTCATTCTACACGGCATTTTTTCTTTTTGAGAGAGTTTTTGGTGAATACCAGCAAGCTAGCTGAGCATTACTGGATGCCTTTTTTTTGCATAAATGACTTTAATGTCCATAACATAAAATTTGTTAAGCCTTAAATAAAAACAGATTGTACACTCTGCAATCGAATTATAGTTCCTGGTGTAGCTTCCCTACTAAAGGTAGGAACATTTCTAGGGTAACTATTTGATGCTCGATGCTGCCTCGCTAAACCAGACGAGGCTCTTGAATCCAGTCTCGAGCCTCCCTCCCAAGCTAGTTATCGCAGGTCAATTTTAGGATTCTTAGCAGGCTGTAACTTAATATATAACTGCGTATGTAGAATATAGAAACCAGTCTGATGCCTAGGTCGTAGGCCATCAGTCGGCAGATCTCAAGGTAAAACATCCAAGTGTATCGGCTAGGAACTAGATGCAACAAGATACATTTTTTCTTTTCTTTTGTCTCCCTGTGAACAGTGGAGGTCCTTCCTCCTAAAACCAGCTCTGGGTTGTGTGATCTGTACCTCCACATCTTGACTGAAGTCCAGGGCGTCCTCCCCTGCTCCCAGTAGCGTGTGCAACACTCTCTGCTTCACCTGCTCCCACTGGACCAGCATGGACTCACGGTGGTACTCTTCAGCCAACAGGAACGTCTGAAACATACAAAAGGGGGAAGGAACCCAATCATAATCGATGTATTACAGCAGATGCTTAGACAGTCATACATTTTGTGTAAACATGCAAATTTATCACAACAGATTAGGAATTATTCTTTAAATGCTGTGCCTTGATGACAGAGATCATTTTGAAGCAGCGGGTTCGACTCTGAAGACTTTTGTAAATGAGGGAACAAGTCAGTTTAGCAGCGTGCTGCAATAAACAAGCTCCTGTACACTATACCTAACATAATACCTTGCCTCACATGCTAGATACTAAATGTCGTGTGGTTAATTTATGCACCTATTTTCCAATGTTTTGGGATGTGCCAAAACATTCCTGTTGATCTTGACATGTTGAAGTTCTATATATGAATGCTACCAATTAATCTTGTGTCCTACAAGCACGCACACGTGCACGCACAGACACACAGAGTATATTGGCATCAGCAGGTGGAGGGCGGAGAAGATTATATCAGTTGATTTAGTAAAAGAGGAATTCACTCCTGTGGCCAGACAACCTAGGGTACATATATGCAGTACATTATGTAAATTGGGCTTAATCTATGACACACACACACACACACTGAAATTTAGCAGCAGACCCCTGTCAAGATTGCACTACTCCACCGGGACAAAGTGCAGTCTATTTTAACTCTCCATAGAGACTCAAAGTGAGATAATGGGAACGTGAGATAATTGAATCCTTCCCATCTTCAGCTCAGGGAGATACAAATGTAGACTAGAGCTACCATTTACTCCTTTAACTTGGTCACTGCCTGGATGTCACAGCGCTTACTTTTAACATTTCTGAGTTGCAACTTCAATAGAATCAAGAAACTGAAGTGCAGAAAAGTCAAAGATAAATTTGAGGTAATTTTTTAAAATGTCCCACTAAGTACATAATTCCTGTTCACAATTCTTTAACAATCAAATTTAAGGGATTCTTATCAAATATGTTTTAAAGTTATGCGTTTGATTTTATTTTTTAAATCAGATTTTTGTAACACTCAAATATCGACACCTGCCTTAAAAACCCAGGACTGGCAATGGTATAAAGGCTTTGACTGATACCATATTCATGTCGAGCAGTTACGAGACTGGACAGCTCAGATTAAATATGTAATTTAACAGCCCAAATGCACACATTTCATGTGGTGTAAAAAGTAAAGCAGTCAGATAGAAAACTTTAACAGCCACTTTTTTAATGTTCAATGCATTTGAGCTTTCCACCCTTCCACACAAGTCCTTTTTTCTCTCTCAGGGAGCAGAGAGAGAAAATGGGAACAGCAGCTAATTAAAAGCAGCGGCTATTAGCTCTGCACATCAGGGAAGCCATTTCAAAACCATTCCCTGAAGGTTCACACCAGAAGGACTTTTAGATCACAGCAAGCAGAAATGACAAATACGTGGTTTTTAAGTGTTCCTATATTGTGATGTGCTAACGTTAATACACTCTAAACTAAAACTAAATATGAGGTAAATGAGGAAGCATTACTGTCTGTAGAGTCAAATTACTGCACCTTGTCCTTTAAAGTATAAACCATTTATTTAACCTGTAAACAATGAATAATATTGAAAATCATACTGAGATGTGGGTTATGTAGGCCTGTCTGAATCTGGAGGTGTTTTTGAACTGGTTTCCCACACTGTAGGATTTAGATTCCGTCACACATGTAGCTCTTCATCAACCTGAGAAGCTATCAGACATTGGGCAGATACTGACCCTGCGGCGAGACTCCTCAATGGCTGACAGGAGGGCGTTGTCCCGCTCGTTCTTCAAGAAGCCCTGTGGCAGAGAGACAAACAGAGGGAGAGGACAAGATGCGTGACAAACGCAGAGAGAGAAAAGACAAAAAAGAGAGATATTAGCCCAAACATTGTGGACAAACGGATAAGATAAACCGTTTGCAGAGCATTCTGGGGGGACAGATTCAGCAGGTGCAGTCATTTGCTCTACGGGAGAGAGAAGCTGCTTCTCAATTTTCTATCCTATTTTTCTCTGCCCTTCCTAGAACCATGCAATGTCAGGTTTAGTCAAACATATGGTCGCTGTTTTATACACACGTAGAGGCAGGTCAGAAAAGTGTCCATGCTTTTCACACGCCATTTTGCTATGAGACAGCAGTCAGCATAGCCTCCATTTTGGTGTCCTCTCAAGATGGCTGCTCCTGCATACATAAATCCCCTGTCTCTGGCTCTTCCAATGAAAACAGTAATTATTCACATCCTACTCAACTGATAATCAAACTACATCTCTTATACACAAGATCTGAGCTTTCAAGTGATTAAGTGGTACTTGTGTAACAACTGGAGTGTGCAGAAGAGAACACGACAGCACTCTTCCAAAGGAACGTCAGTGAACGCGGACGTGAATAAGGGACAGGCATCTTGAGAAAACACCAAAATGGTGGATACGCTGCATACACTTCAGCACGGCCCTCTTCAAGCAAATGCAAGAGTGGGTGACTGGCAGCGTTAGAGTATTAAAAAAATACACTCTGATGTAAAACAGATCCCTTCTTTCCTGGGCAGAATATCATGATACATGTGTAGCATTTTAATACACGAACAACGACAGCCCATTAGATGAGTCAGAGCCAAGGAAAAATCTCTTTATTCAGAAATATTGACAAGAGCCTTTCCTGTCATCACACTGCTGACATGGGAAGACTTTTGGTTACATATTTATAGCTACATCCAGTTTGATATAAGGAGACAGAATTTCACATGAAAAACAGGGTATGCTGGTAAGGTCAAACAATAAATGTGTTTTACTGCTTTGAGGGGGAAAAAACACTTTTGAAAAAATGGGAATAAAAACATTTGTCTCTTATAGCCAGGTTCATGTTAAATTAACAACAATACAACTGCAGTGTCAATTAGAACATATCACAAAGACATAATCAACATGTTATGCCATTACAAAAAATGTGACGCATCTCATTTACAATATGAAATAGAATAAACCAGCATCGTAACCTTTTCATCTCGTAGCACTTGCATAACATGAGTACTACGTTTAAGTGCTTTCCCCTTCTTTTGAGTCCTACAAAATCCCTACAAAGTTACTTTTTGTAATTTTGTCAGCTATTAAAAAAAGATAAAGGACTGATCATTCAAAAGATCAGAAAACATCTGTAAAGTGGGCATATGCCAAGGAGGCAATCTTTTAAAAAGAACACATTGAATTTGTCATTAGCTTTTGTATACAGTAGATCTTTGGTATCCTCACTTTTCTACAATAATTCTAAAATTGAGGAGGCAAATTGAAAACACAGAAGGAAATGTCACTGTCTATGATGCCTTGGTTTTGCTTGCAGTACAATGTTTCGCCTAGATTCTTTGTCAGCTTTGTGGACTTGAAGGTCAATACACCAGCTTTGAAGCCACTCCTTATTATGCACGAAAACCCCAAGACAGGCTCCATTCTTAGAGTTTATATAACCATAGGCCTTCTATCTCTGACATAATGGTCTCTTAGGAAGGTGGAAAGTTGCTCCCTCAGTCAAATAACAGCATTTTATTTCATGGATGACATTTCTGGCACCATCTGTCTTTGCGTTTGAAGAATGTAGGACCATTTTAGCTTGGACATACTATTTCTCTGAGCAGATTAGAGACCATTCTGGTCTACAGGGATGTGGGTGCTCTTGGCTTCCCTCCTCCTATCCCCGATCTCTTGTGCCACCCCCCATCTGCCCACTCCTCTGCCTACTTCAGTCTCATTTCCTCCCCTTCCTTTATTTCCAAGGTCTCAGCCTTCACCTCTGTCTGTCATTGCCTTCCCCTAATCCTCCCTTCACTCTCATCCCACTCTCCTGACAAATTAAAGCCAATTGGAAGCACAAAAGGTTTACCGTGAGAATCAATAACTTCTTGAAACAATGTCACTAGCAAAACAAAATTGAGTAACTGATAATTACAGCATTGGAAACTAAACCTCACCAATGCCAGAAAAGTGTAAAGACAATATATGATCTGGCTGGGCCAAATAATGTATTCTGCTATCAATATGTAATTTGGAGCTCTTAAACTGGATCACCAACTGAAACATGAAACAATAAAGCTTTCACAGGTGCTGATCTAAATATCCTCGTACTTTTCAGAGAAAAAACATTGTAACATCCTTTGAATTGCAGGACGTGATGCATTTAGTCCAAACCACACTGCTGCTGCAGTAGCAGGGCTGATGAACAGAATATTAAGTTGTTTGTGTTTTATTTCACTTGATTCCTCACCCGAAGACACAATCTAACCAGCTACAACTTGATACCAATGTCTTTTTTAATACTGCAGAAGACGTGCTATACTCTGACAAGAGAAGAAGTCGCAGTACAGTAGGCAGGATGTGGCGAGCAGAAAAGGAAGCCCAACCGACTGATATTCTGCTCTGGAAAATAGGACAGTGGTGTATTCCTTTGCGGCATGGTTGCTGCAGGTGTGCGGTTTTACATAGGAAAAAAAAATTAAAACTGCTGGCTGATTTGATCTCAAACTGCACTGTATTGGGTGTTTTACTTTACAATTCCCGCAGCACCACTTTCTTTCATGTTATTATATAGTAAACTGCTGACAGCACGGCAGAAATGCAGTTGCATGGTGTGACTTGATCTGGCATTATGAAGACTTGGTGTTGGTAAAATTAGTTGAATACTAATCGGAATCAATTAAGGAGGGAACTAAGTTTCTCTAACCCCCAACGTTTACCCTTCTGGTCCATCCATCATACCACTGGTATCCCTCTGTCCGCCCATACCCCTCTCCCTCTATCTTTTCTCATTTTTCCCCAGGAGAGGCTGAGGTCTATATTTAACCACCCTAACCAGTGGAGAACTCACTGGAGAACTGCACTGGAAAAAGTTAAGAGAATAGAACCATTGTAACAGAGGCTTATGGGATATATCTAATACTAGAGAACAGGAGACTGTATTGATTATTAGTTATGACTGATTGTTATTCCAGTAAATTGGAAGGGGGGAAATGACGATGTCATCGTCTTCAGAAACAATTGTGTGTGTTCAATAGCACCTAGAGCAATGGTGGCACCACTGGGCAACACTGAATAACTGGCCAGTTGCCTCAGCATTTTTGCTTCCACTGAAGTACAACAGGAGGCAAAGATTTTTCATTGCTGTCACTTTGTTACCTGTTGCCAGCTGCACTTGCACTGCCAATGACTCTGCCTATACAACATTTTCTGTGCCAAATGTAAAATGACAACTTAGCCAACAGCTGTGGCCAAAATTCCCATTTGTCTGAGATGCAAATGCTCTTCACTTTCACAGAAAGTGGTTGCCTGAAAAATATTAGTGTAAAAGAAATGAACACAGAATTCTTTATGCACAAGAAATGTCACTGTTAGACTATTACATATTACTTTAAAAAATAAATGGATCTCAAATTTGGTGGGTTGTTTTTACAGTTACAAACTTAGATACACTATATATTATTTCCCCCTTATGGATTGTGTTTGATGAGGGATAACGAAAACAGTTAACCAATTTCACTATAATGTAATCAGCACTTAAGAGCTGAAAAGACTTTGCATGTTGTTTGGTTCGACACACACTGTACCCAGCATTTCACACAGAATAAACCTTGTCGACGACGCCTCAATTCCTCCTTGCATTCAATTCCAAATTTAAAAAAATAAACATAATGCCATGCGGGCACATTGAAACTATAGGAAGAAGAAAAGACATTTAGGCAGAAGATAAATACATGCTTATCGTGTTCAATTCAGAGGCAATAGGTGTATCTAAAGATGTACATTTTCTCTTGCCCCACCCCAGTATTGTGTATCCCCAGAGATCTGCATCCCACTGTGAACACCCACAGCCTGCCGGCCAGACAGCCCAGATGCTTCTACAGGAACAGGAACTCAGCTACAGAAAATAATATAATAATTAGAGATAAATCAGGAAATACTCCTTTGCTGTGAAATACAAATTTACAGATGTGCGTTGAAAAATTAACTGGGTAAAGAACGTAGAACCGAGGGTTAGTCTGCCATCAACTGAAAATTCAACTGATGGAAGTTTCAATCTTTGTGTCTAATTTTCTACAATGTGCAGATATTATTAAAGATCAGTGAACATTTAACCGTGTCTCTAAAAATACACCTTACTGTGAGTCAAGAGACACGCATGACCATGTTTTCATCATAGAAAAAAATTTAAATAAATAAATGAAATCGATCCTTTAAATTAATGTATTTGGTGAGTGTGTGCACGTCTCCTCGAGAACGCATGTTCACATTCACGCATGTGCTCATCTTCTGTGCCGGCACACAAAGGTCCTCATTCTATTAGCCTCGGTCAAGATAGTCACACTGTCTGCACCTGGACGCAACCTTACAGTATGTTCGGGTAAATTAGCAAGTAGGATTTTTCACCATTTCGATCTGACTTCATGCGTATTACACACTATGAGATATGGAGTAGAAAGAGGAAATTAAGACAGGGAGCCTTGCTCTCTGTGCCAGTCGTCATGAAAGTAAGAGTGGGAGGCTTTCTGTCCTCATTTGCCATGACACAATGAGCTGACCAGTGCCTGAGTCTGTGTGTGTGTGTGTGTGTGTGTGTGTGTGTGTGAGAGAGAGAGAGAAACCCCACCCTTTGCTCCTTCATTTCCTGTGTAGTAAAAATATATATGTAAAGAACTACAGCATACATACACACATATATGTGTTTATATTGAGACAGTAATGTTTGCCTCTAATAATTTTCTACAATCATCCTCATGGGCACCATACAGTCACTGAGAATATAGTGTAACCAGAGAAGAGATGGAGAAAGACAGAGAGGTGACAAAAAAGTGTGACAGACAAAGCACATGCCTGTCTGTGAGTGAGTGAGTGGATGTGTGTGGGGATATCCAAGTGTATAGGCAATACTCACTCATGTTAAGCGCCTGCCTGGCAGGCAGGCTGACAGATGAAAAAGACTCGATGAGACAAAAATAAAAAATAATTGTTTTTTGTCTGTGCCCAGGTATCTGGGCTTTGAGAGCCTGCGAGACCTGCACCGCCCCTCCTCTTTGACAGCAGTAGTGGCCGCCATGCTGGGGCGTGTTCCCTGTGCCCTTTCGAGGTCCGCTTGCAGCCTTTCCCCATTCGAAAGCAGGCCAGTGACTCTTGCGCCTGAGCTGGAGTACCGAGTGGAAGTGCCACATCAAGACTCACTGGAGGTGGTTTTATTGTCGGAGGGTCGTACCAACTGAGCACTCAGACACGGGGGATCCACGAGAAGCAACTATGGATTCATAGAGAATATTAGCTCCTACCATGAACTGCCACCCCCCCGCCTTCACTTCATCCCAGCATCTCTGACGCGCCCCCCCCCCGTCCCACTCATTTTCTTCCTTTTTATCCATCTATGCATCCTTCCTTCTTCCTTCCCTCTCTCCACCCTCCCTCAGCTCAATACAATTATAGTAATGGATTTTTTTCCCCCTCGGTTGATGGCTTCCGACATCCTGTCTTGAAATGAGGCTAATCATGCTCTTAAGGGTCATGTTTAGTTAATGAAGGGTTTGGGAGGCACATGTGGGAAGAGGAGGGTTGGGGGGGGCATTCCTATATGCAGTCTGACTATGACAGCACACACAGAAAGTGGGCATGTTAATACACACACAACTCCACTTGTAGTCTTGTGCACATGGCACACGCTCATTGACACACAGACACATGCCATATAACCGCATTCATCTGCAGACCAGCACGGACAGGATGAAAATGCATGCACCCACGTGCAGCCAAATCTACGCTAGACACACATTCATTCATAAGCACATGGAGACCGTGTATAGCGACCGACACAATGCAAACTAGCACAAGTAGCCTGCACACGACACACACACACATCTCAAAGGATGCTCTGGGCTTATCCAACTGCATCTGCTGAACGCATGCCATCACTGCTGAGGGATATGTGTGTGGATGTAAGGGCTTGGCAAAGGCAGAAGAAGAGAAATGATGTAAATGGGAGAGGGAGGAAAAGAGGACAAATCAGAGAGGAAAGAAGGTAACGTAAAATAGAAAAGGAGAGTAAGCACCAGCTGAAAGAGAGTGAGGTGAGGAAAATGAGAGCGAGAGAGAGCGCTCTGGCAGAAAAAGATGGAACAGTGAAAAGTGAGATGAGGACAGAGACAGAAAAAATTGCAGCCGGTCGCCATTTTTCTACCAGTACTGCTCTCCACCTTCCACCTCTACAGCTTCAGTTTTATGTCCATTTAATTCATTCGATTTCCATCTACTTTCTCGGATTTTCCCCTCCTCTTTTGTCTTGGTTTCAGCCTCTCTACATTTCCATTTATCATCCTCCTTTGTTTACCATTGTATACATTATTTTATGACACACAAAACAAATAACCCAGCAACGCTGAATACCGACCGACAGCAATTCACCCAAGACAATTATTACCACACGGAACAAACGGTACAAATACAAAACGGATAGAGCATAGAACAATTTCATTGTAAATATGTCTGCAGCTGGTAGAAATTCTGTACACAGCATTAGGATTGGGTGTCAAAATGGTGGTGGGGGAGTCATTAAGAAACATGCTCTTTATTTACATTTTCTGATTCCTGTTGACCTAGTGTACTGTCTAAATCCCAGTTTACGCATGCATCCATGCATGCAAGTATACTGTAGATAGGATCCAAAAATCTGTAAGCATAATCAGAATCAATCAACCCCTACCAAACCTTATAAGATATAACGTACACATGCTAGTGACTAGGACAATGTGGAAAAAAAAAAACATCCTTGATAACCATATCAATATATAGAAAGATATTGGCATATGACAAGTTGATGTCCATCCATTTGGACACAACATAATGATACTTACAAAATCCCATCACATTACAACTGTAGATGATGTAAAACCATTTTGGCTAGCCAGAGTGACAAACAAATTTATCACAGTGCTTGGGCCACAAAATCATAGCTTAAATTTTCTAAAGTGTTTACTGAATGAATTGAGTTTCAGTAGCATGTATTTTACGCACCTTCTTCCTGTTCATTTGGGCAGAAAAACTTGATTATCTGATGATACACGTAGAGAAACAAGATGAAAACCTAAAGTAACAAGCCAAATTCATTGTTAAATTTGAAGAAGTTGCACGGTGGGCATGTAGTCTACAAACGAGGTCTGCACATAACCAGCCACTCCTACATCCACGAAAGCCTAAATCTAGGTCTGTCCATCTAGTCTTCTATAGTAAGATCCTCACTAATTTGCGTTCAGCCATACACAGACACATCATTCACACACCAATTCCCTCAGTAGAGGCATTTATCAGCTCACTCATGCGAAACACAAACACATTTATAGACCCATTCTCAGACACACGGCACATATTTGTCCTATCAATAAACCTACAATATTTCCACAATGTCATGACCTTTGCTTATTTAAAACAATTTGCAACCATTAAAATACTTTTTGCATTATTCCAATGATTATAGATGGTTGAAAAATACGGGGGCATCTCAACATACCTCTCATACACCTAGAAACTAGAGACTCCTCTGTCGTTTCCTCATCAGACATACCCTGAGGCTGCTACACACTGATCAAGTCTTTCTGTTGTCTACTTTAACTGGAGAGACAAAGACATCCATATGTGTCTCTGTCTCTCTGTACCAGGACAGAGCAAGAGAAGGTAAGCAGAGGAAGAGAGGGGGAAAGGGGAAATCAGTATCCAGTGGAAGAAAACGATAAAGATGGGATACAGAGCCTCATATTCAAGTTTAAAAAAATAAAATCGATGCAGCAGAAGCAGAGATGTGTTTTTTTATTCCATGTACTTTTCTTCTTTGTCAAACCTGGCACCTGTATTACCCACAAAACACACAAATTGACAGCCGACAGTTCAGTCAGTGATTCAGGTGTGTTATTCTAGCAGAGGCTAATGTAGCCTCTGGCAGAGATGAGGAGCGGGCTTTCTAACTCTGATTGTTTTCCTTTAAAATGTTTGTAGTCTTTAGTTTCAAAAATATACACCAAGATAAGATACTGTACAAGGTAGGCATGAACTGACATTATTCCTTCCACACAGAAGAAGATCTCCCATACTTAATGTTAAACTGTATATATTCAGATCATTTATTTGGGAGTCTGCCAGATGGTTATTACATTTTTGACTCCATATTTGTCTTTTACAGATCTAACATCTTTCTTGTGTGAAAAAGCCACAAACACCATCAGACTCATGCTACATTTTGCCTACAGGCACTGAATCTTTAGTGATTAAGTAAGTATATGATACAGGGCTGTTTTCCAGCCCAGAGTAATGAATCTTGGAATGCGTAAGGCAGAGTATGTGTGTTAAAAATACTGATGCTATTGCCTTTTGTCCTACATGCAGTATGCAAATCCTGCGTTGCTGTCTTGTAATACCTCAGCACAAATTACCCTCTTTTCTCCTCAATGTACTCATGCACTCGGTAAAGTGACTGCAACTCTCCCAGCAGGATGCTTATGGCGATTGGCAGGACTGCAGTGTAGCTTGGTGTTGATCAGAACTTGGCTCAGGTTTCTTTCAGTGGTCTTACGTTCAAACAGAATTCACCATAAGCTCTCCGGTTGCTTTGTTATAATTTGATTAATGGTCTGATAACTTTTTTGTCACCTTGTCAATGAGCCAAACACACGCAGTTAGATTAAAATCATGATTAGTCACAATAAATCTGGTTTGGTCAGCTGGTCAGACAAACTGAGTGACCAGAAACGTAGGAATCCCTGTACTTTGCAATGCGACCTACTACAAATACTTTCTCTATTTTGTTGACACTGTGCCAGAGAGGTTTTGATTGAACTCCATTGTCACTTTTGAGGATGTAATTTGTGGTGGTGCAAGCCATTTTAATATTTTTGTTAATCCATATATGTAGATGTGGTAGATGAAAATTTTAAAAACACCTTGTAGCATCACAACATTCTGACTTTAGCCAAGGTTCAAAATATTGTCAGAACAAAATGCTAACTTCAAGGCAAATGTGATGGAGATGTTGGAGGCTTTGTTAAAGCCCCATTATGCATTTTAGTCTACATCTTGTTTTTCCAGAAGATGTCCTCTGTGGGTTATTGTGTTTATAGCTGAATGAGTCACTAAGAAAAAACCTAAGAGGACCATATATTATATACCATACAAAATGGGCCTTAAGATGAATGTCAATACAATGCCACTATCTCAGCTGACATTCCCTCTATGCTCAACACCTTCCTGGTATTTGGTTGTTCAAATGGAGCTGTGGTTTCGTCTGTAACACAGCAGAGGAAATATTGTACTGAAAGCTGTATTGCACATTTGTTCTGAAATGAAACTTTGCAATGTAATGAAACTTTGTAATGTACTGTCTTCTTGTAAACCAATAAGAGGAAAAGAGCAAGAGCAGAGTGGGTGCCCCCACATTGCCAGAAGCTAAGTGCTCTTCCAGTCAGTCAGTCAATCTCACCCAGGCTGACATACATCCGGCCGACCAAGAGAAATGAAAGACATGTAGGTAAAAAAGATGAGTAAATGTAAAAGAATGAAAGGTGGACAGCTATAGAGGAAGAAAAAAGTGTGAGACATGGTGATAGAGGCACATGAATGGACAGATACAGATAGAGGGGGATGAAGAGAGAGAGAAACAGATAGAGCTCAGGGAAATGCAGCAACTTCTCTGAACCAGAGGAATAGAGGCTAAGCTGAGGAGGAGAGAGGTAAAAAGGAAAGCAGTATCAAGTGGAATTGTTACAAAATGGAGCATTGTAAAAGACTGTTACTCAAACACCACAAACTAATAAATGCTTAAACCATATTAGTGACCAGCTGTTAAAAGAGTACTGCACTTATTTAGTTTTGCACTTCTATAACCATGACAGTCTCATGATGGACAAAAAAGAAAAGAAAGCTTCAAAAATTGCTGCCGCAGAACCAGATTGTGTCTTTTTTTATTCCACTCATGCTTCTTCCTTTTCAAAACTTGGCACCTTCATTACCCATAATGCAACACACCTGCTGACAGTTCATTTGAAGATTCATGGTGTGTTATGCTAGTATCAACTAACGTAGCCACAAGCTACCTCACAAACTGAGGCTTACAAATTTCAAACTTTAATTTTTGACACCTAAACGCACTTTGCAGGGGGACATCTGTTGCAAGCAGATTTTATCATCTGTTACTTGTTAAAGTTACTGCCATACATTGGCCCAAAAATACATTTTAATTCTTGGTTGTTATGTGGTTAATTCAATCTGTCTGCAAGCCAATGTTTAACCTACGTATGCCCAGACAAAAATAGTTTCTCAGAGAAAGACCCATATGAAATCTCAAACTACAGAGATTGGACTGTGTCATTTTGAATTTCACAAAAACCACTCACTCGTGAGTCCTTTTCTAGTGAAACAATCTATGTAAGTGCCATGAGACTTCAAAGCCAGCAGCTAGCTGGACACATGGCCTATAAGGTCATTCATACCTGTATGTCAGTGTCTTTGACCGGCTCCAGGGGCTCGAAAGTGGTGGCAGCACTTAAAGTTTCCAACCTCTGAGAAATGTGGAAGATGTCCAAACCTCTGGAACCGAGGAGGATTGACCTGAGAGCAAGACAGACAGATGGTGAGAATGAATGAATGTAATGGAAGGATAAAACTGAGAGCAGTACTGACAATTACCTGTTTTGCCTCACAACCACCAGAGGGCACAACAGGATTAGCTACTATCGCAGTACCATTCATCAGTTAAAGATTATGTCAAGTTAACTCTAAATAAATTGCAGAGGGTTCTTCATGTCAAGGCATTTATAAGTAAAATTAAACAAATTCTAAAATAAATGGTATTTAGAAAAGACTGAACCTGTTAAAGTCAATGAAGCATCATTTCTTAAATCAAGAAGTCTGTAGCCTGTAGCCTATAATAGTGTACAGATGTGTCACAGTGGATCAGTGAAAGTGACTTCAGTAAGTGCTGCTACATTTAACATGTCATCAATAATTTGGCTGTTAATTGTACTAAATAATATATTATCCATGGTTATTTTAAGATTCTAAACATTCAATGTCAAAATCAGAAGGTGTAATCTGCTGACATGCGGGACAGAACTATGGAAAGGTGCCTGTTAGAAATATTTTGATTTCCAGGGTTAGAAGAAAGTTATTTAATCAGGAAAGTATCATATTAAAATGGCTCTGAATGTCATCCCCTGATAAAAGAAAAACAAATTTAAACAGACAACTATCTGTTATTACCAGAATAAAAGGGCACATAAAAGCGGCAGGTGAGGGAAAAGTAAGATACTGGAACAATACTGGAATATTCTTGACTGTGCGACATGATGGCCCTATGTGCATGGGTCATATTCCTTACGCTTTCACATCTGCAGCATCTTGCGAGGTGCGGGTCAGTGTGCGGGATCGAAGCCTCTCTCCCGCCTGCTGGATCTCCTGGAGGTTCCTCTCAACATGTGGCAACTCTGAGACCGCTTCTGTCTCAGCAGCTAGCTGCTCTGCCTGCTGCAGCAGCTCCCCGAAACCCTCTGCATCCATACCTCTAGACCAAAGACAGTTATGTTTAAATGAGTGAAAACTAAAAATACTTAGGAGATACAGTATACAGTACAAGGTGAGGTCTGTAATTATCAGGGATAGACGATAATATTTTTAAGCACTGGCCACCAAGACCCTAAATTTGACAAACAATACAGCAAAGGCTGGAAACATATGGTACATATATTCTCTCTCAGTCTCTTAGTTCGTATTTGGGATATTTGTGGAACTGTAACGTTGCTTTGGCGAAGGCAATATACATATATCCAGTATTTGGATAAAGATTTATTTGTTGGCCATAAACAGGGCCATGGTTAATGTCAAACTCTGATTGTGCTTCTTTCTTGTTTAAGTTCTGTGCTCCAGCAGTTATTAGCAATTTTGAGCAAACAGACATCACAGTGTACTAGATGACAGAAAAATACTTGAAGAAAACCCCTTTTGCAGCTTTCTAACAGATCAAGTAGATGCAACAGCACAATGACCCCAAACATTAAGAAAAACAACAAGTGCAATGTTAGTGACCAGTTAAGTCAGTCATCTGGCCTCAGTTTAACAGATTGTGTATTCCACTTGCAGAAGAACAGGCTGAAGGCAAAACATTCCCCCAAAAAAGGCATAAGTTAAGATTTAGACAGTGGTTAAGTCAAAGACTATATATTTATCAATTTTATAAGCAGTTAGCGACGTGAGCACATAAGCCTTCACATTAAAAGTCACATCAAGTATAGAGCACATGCCATAAAAACTGCAAAGAAGCTATATGTACCTTAGTGTTTAAAGTCATACAGGTACCAGAACATCTTTAGACAGCTGACATAAACAGAATGACACCTGCACCGCGCGCATGGAGTGTCGTGGTTGTCAGATTAGCTTAGCGTTAGCACAAAGCTAACACCTCGGCTACTTAGTTTAGAAAATCACCTTACTTGTGACGACAGCGATAGACAGTCTGAAATGTAATTTCCGTTGTCAAGAAGGGAAAATTACACACCAAAGTTACAACTATGACAACAACATCGCGTTTAAACAATGTTCATTTCCGACCTAGTTTTGATAGTATGCTACACTAGTTAGCTTTATATCCAAATGAATGGCGCTCAACAGTTAGCTACCAGGCTAACAGCTAACGTTTTCTTGCATGCTCGCAGTTGCGTCCACTTAAAAATATTAATATTTGATATAACACTGTTGCACGCAGACAAACGTCATACCTGTTGTGTAGGACAAATTAGCGTATGGTCCTGTCAGTATTCCTCTGGTGAATGTGTTTACAGTTATTACCTATTTTCAATGTTGCTCAGAAGTAGCACAACATGCATGAATGTATATTACGTGACCCGGAAGTCGATGCTTATTGGATGATACCCGGTCAGTACCGGATATCATCTTCACGTTTTATGCGGTTGGCACCCACCGTGCACCATTACCGCCACCAACTGGTATGGAATATGGACCGGGCTCTAACAATGCCCCTACTCGTAAAACAAAAAATAAAAAATAAAAATGATATTCTCTTTATCAGGACTGTACTAAGATAATGAAAAACCCTCATATTTTGGACAGCGAATCATAACATGATTACAGTTTCTTGATGCTCACAAAAAGCACACCTTCCTTTATTAGGTTTTCCTAATAAATATATAGGACTTTGGCAAACAGTGCTTAAAATAACTGATAAACTTTTAGGACCATCAGAATATACAAATATAGATTCAGCTAGTGGTGTCTGCCTATTGTCGATGTGGTAACATTAATGGTGGCTCTGTTATGTGCCAGAAGGCCATGACAGTGTGACAGCGACCCAACATCCACAGTACCAGGACCCTGGAACTGCAGCAGCTAAATGGAATCTAAAAACCCCCCCCAAAATATTCAGCTCATTCATATAAAAGCTGCATATCTTCACATTATAAGATGGAACCAGAAAAGGCCTGGCAATTTTTCTTGATAAATGATTATAAGAATTGCTGTGGATTATTTCTGACAATCCACAGCTCCAGCCTGTATTTTTACAAATTCCCTTCTGAATAGTGTCTCATTGATATCCTATTATTGAGTCATATTTAAGACATTTTAATAAGGTGTGCACCAACACACATTTTAAAGACATCTGCACAGTATTTGAGACTATTAACCTTTAACTCACAATTTCAAAACACCTGAAGGCCCATCAGGACTTGCTGAGACCAACGAACAAATGGTTTTAAAGAAGTACCAAACAAGTTTATTTGGTCTTTTAATTTTTGTATAAAATAACAGTTTAAACACATGTAAAGGTCTACGACTTAACCAGACGATGACCATCTTAATATGCAACACCCACACAAATTATCAGTCTCGCAGTGATACATCCAAATATTGTCCCATCTATGTACTGGACAGGTGATGCTGGACAGGTGAACCTCGTGTCCTCGTTGAGGCTCCTCTACTTGAACTGGTTATCAATAAGGGTGCCCTTCATCTTGGCCTTCTTGGCCTCCAGCTCGGCCAGCTCCTGCAGCCTCCTCTTGCTCATGCCCTTCCTCTCCAGCTGCTTCTCAATCACTTTGGCGTTCTGGGCGTACGAGTCCGCCACCTCCCTGGCCTCGATCTCCTCCTCCTCCTCGTCGATGGTGGACACGGTCACAGAGCTGAACTTGCCCATGTCTTTGGTCCGCTTCGTCATCATCACGCGGACTTTCTTCGGGGCCTCCGGCTGCTTCTGGCTGTAAACGCTGGTGTTGCCGAAGCCCTGCCCGAACTTCACCACGGCTCCGTCCACGATGAACGTGGCCGGGTTGTTCTTCTCCTGGTGCTGGTAGAAGAGCAACAGGCCGCACTTGCCGCACTTCTTGCGGTGCTGCCTCTCGATGCCCTCGGCTCTCTTCAGGTACGCGTTCTCGTCCGCCTCCACGTTGCAGAACTTGTGGGCGTGTTTGGCCCCGTCGATGACCCTGGCTCGGTCCCGGGGCCTCATGGGCAGCTTCTCCAGCTGGCAGTCCAACACCAGGACCATCTGGCCGCACAGGCAGTAGTAGACATGAAGAGGCTTTTCTCCGTCGTCGTACTCCTCTCGGTCTCTGGTGTCCGAGCACACGACACTCCTGGACACGACCTTCGGCATGTTGAGCCACTCGGCTGTATTAGAACAGTGTCGTCTAGTTAGACGCTGGCGCAGAAAACACGGCTTACAAGTTCTGCGTACGCGCAGGAACAACGCAACACTTCCGGTGTGCGTCACTTAAACGGGTCCTACCAGAAAACCAGCGCGCCCTTTCCGTTCCGCGGAGGCCCAGGTCAACATAGACCTGGTCTTGTTGCAGTCACTCGTGATTATGGGTTCTTCTTTCCCCCTCGAAATAATGAATCAAATGCCATGCATTCCTCTCGGGACCTCGTATGCAAATAAAATAAACAAGTTCTCGTATATATATCGTTAAAGTCGTTCAAGTTTAGATTGAGAAGGTAAGTCTTGTGGTTGACCTACTCAACTTCACATTCTGGAGAAAACCTACTTGAACTTGCTACCACATTTGTCTGTGGGCTCAATATAGTTTAAGAGCTTTTAGGTCCCGTCACACCATATTCCTACAATCAGGACATCAGGACCAAACACTGCAGCCTGAGTTTTGTATACTGCCACTGAGCAGGACCTTGGTCCGATGACTTTACACTGCAGCAGCACAACACCTCAACTCATTTTATACCGAGGCTTGAAACCCTATAGTCTGCCTCGACAGCTTTAAGCCAAACCAAGACAACACATGCATATTGAGGAAACACATTTATTGCAACATTGAAGAGTACAAAATACATTTGCAACTGCAATTAAATCAAAGTCACACAGGCACCATCACAAGAGCAGTAGAGGGCTGATGGTGCAGGCTCCTCACTGACAGCAGCTGGTGTCGCACGTCTTCCCTTTGCACACACAGCCAGAGGCGCACTTGCTGCAGCCGGATGGGCAGCAGGGGCAGCAGCCTGCAGTAAGAGGAAACAGTCAAGTAACGGAACCTCCATTAGGACACTAAAGCAGTGCATCTCTTTAGGCACAAATTGGTCAGTTTCCTGGAGCGAGCTGGAATTTACACTTTCTATGTTGCAGCTAATTAAGCTAATTAGAGCCACCTGAGGAGCTGAAATTGGGCAAAAACAGAAATTTGCTGGTAAATTTTAAAGAAATTAACCATCACTAGTAGTACCATTAGTGTTGATGAAATTTAAATTTGTGGATTTTTGGAAAAGGAATTAAGTGCAATCCATTAAAATATCTGGCTGGACTAAAGTTAAAACACCAATAAGTTACTCTCAACATGTTACTGATGGAAGGAGGTTATTTCACTTACTCTTCTTACAAGTGGTGCAGGAGCAGTTTGTGCAAGAGCAGGATCCTCCGCAGTTGCAGGTTCCACCTGGAAAACAACGTCAAGACTGATCAGTTTCATATTATTCACTAATAAATACTCTCACAAAGATACAAACATGAAAAACATTAAGACCAGACATAACCGTTAACAGAGAACACTCACTCTTGGAGCAGTCACAAGGGTCCATGGCTCAGCTGATGTCTTCGTGTGAAGGTGATGTTTCGTCAGGCTCAGCTGTGTTTGTTGTGGCTGTCAGCGAAGGGACGGCTGTTTTATAGCGTCCTGGGGACAACAGGGCCGTGTGCAAAAGCCTGTCAGGCTGCGCGCACGTAGTAGATGATTACAAAGACGTTTCTGCACACGACATCCTGGGTAACCAGCCAGGAGCGCGAACAGTCGGATCCTCAGTTGAGGACGAGTTGGCCTGTTTGAAAATTATGTAAGACCCCCGGACCCCATAAAACCCCAGAATAATTAACGTGTTTACGTGGAGAAAAACATCATCATACAGGCTATGGTTCATCAACAGCTCGTTAGGCTATAGAAGTTTCTACATGTCACATTTCTAATACTAATCACAGGCCTGTGCTTTTATAACAATCCAGTAGGCTACTGACTTATAATACCAGCATTTGTTTTTTTCCAGGTAGGTTATATAGGGACATGAAATGCCACCTGTATTCTCCCTGTAGGGTATTATACTTTCTACACGTCGTCAGTAGTTACGGACCGAAGGGGTTACATGGGAGTGCAGCCTATTTTCAACTGATTCAGGGATACCCCCCCCCCACATCGCATGTAAACAGCCATTGTTCAGTAACGTTTCTGTGCACACGGCACACATGAACAAACAAACTGCTCCTCCGCTGCTCTGCACCCGGCCGCTGTCTCTCCACGCAGCGCTGCTGAGCAAACCACAGCAAACAGTGCTGCCTTTACGTGCCGTGCGCGCGGTAGGAAAATGTCCTATCCACGAGCTGAGCGCACGTGACACGTTGACCGCGTGGTTTTTTCTTTTTGTCGCCTCGTGCTGCACGTGTCAAAACGAAATGATTGTTTAATTACACCAATGTGTGACAGCGTTCGCACAGTTTCATGGTAGAACTGAACAGGCGAGTCTGCGACGACGTTAGTTAGTGGACTATTATTATTATTATCATTATCATCACCCCCGCTGAATCCCGGGGGGGGATACTTAACAAGCTCACTCCAGCAAAGAACACAACTGTCCTTTTATGTGAATATGTGTAACAGTGTAAAAAAGGTTCATGTTAAATCCTGCATAATGGGACAACTATGCCACCTGCTGACGAACATTAGTGTCTGCATTGAGCGGAGTTGGCAAAGGATTATGGGTGATC
>JAVQJF010035838.1:0-11111 GCA_036023855.1 Gadopsis marmoratus | reverse complement strand
TTGGGGTCAAGATAAGATTTATATGAAATGTTTAAAGAAATACTTTCTTAGTCTTACTTCCTCATTTAGCTTATGAAGTGTAACTAGATGACATTGACTTAAATGAAATCTGTACCTTTATTTGGGAAATACAAAGCATAAAGTACCATTCTGTATATACTCAGTTACACATTCAGCACATAGTGTGTAGCTTTGCCTTTTATTTTCTTCTCTGCCATTCTTCTGAAACTTTTCCCCCCACCTTTTTATTTAAGACCCCCCCCCCCCCCCCCACACACACACACACACTTTTCCCATCTAATTGCTCCTGGCGCCCCCTCATATGCAAGCAATTCATATTTCAGTTTTTCCAAAGTCGGGGGAAAGACATTGTGACCCGGCTCTTGGGAAACATGGCCACTGAGGTTGCCTCCAAGGACGCCACGGAAATTCTCCCATCATTTTCTTTGCGGGATTATAACCAGAGCAGCGGAGCAGGAAACCGCCAGCGGGCTGAGGCTTCTCCGATCATTTCAACTTTTCATTAATTTGAGGAGCCTCTGGCCTGGAGCTGATGTACTCTGATGACTTTAATGGCACGAGAACTTTATGATCGCAGTAATCTTGGATGTGGATCAGTGGGTGGAGGGCTGGAGGAGACGATGGTGGAAGAAGGAGGACTCGGAGTTATAGTCATGAATAAATTGTCAAAATGTTTCCTTCAAAACATTTTAAGGAGCCTGTAATTTATTAAAAGGTTTCCTCATGTCCGTTTCAGCTTAGGAAAGCATTTCTTCAGGCTGTGCGTCTCGCACCAGTTTCATAATCCTCCCAGCTAGATGGTTTTTCTGGTGATGCTGATCCAAGACAAGCAGAGTGTGGTGAAACCCTTCAGCCTGTCCTCCAAACCACAGAAAGGCCCAGAACCTCTAGAAACACCGCAACTCCAGACCACACGAAAGACCCCCCAAACACAAAGTCTGAGTCCAAACTCACGTGGGAGACTCAGTCTGAAGTTTAGCCTCAGACAGACACAACGAAAACGGTTAGAAAGCAGCTGAGCTCAACTAATTGGACCCAGATGAGGGCAAGGGGGTAAACTGTCAGTGTGAGCTAACCCTCATGACTTTTAGTCAGGCTACTGGCATGGATGTAGGAATGGCAATGTCAGTCAGTCAGTCCGTCCATCACTTTGGTCCAGATTGAAACATCTCAACAACCTTAACTACTGGATGGCGTGCCATGAAATTTAGTTCAGACATTCATGGTCTTTAGAGGATGAATTGTAATAACCTTGGCCATCCCTTAACTTTTCATCAGGTCCAAATTTTTTATTTGTTCATTACTTTGGTTTACGGCCAAATACTTGCCCAGTCTCGCAGAGTCATGGCTGAATACCGAGGCCTGGTCAGACCAGCATTTATTAACGGTGAGCTCAACTCATTAGAATGAAATTGCAGAGATCAGTGCTTTTGCTTTTGAGGGGGAAAAAGTTAATCCGCGCGTCGAGTTCAGCGTTGGTGTTGGTGAAACTCCGGCCGTCGATCAATAGCCAGGCGTCTTAACAGTGCTGACGTTTGTGGGAAACGGTGAGCCGGACCGTCCAAACTGGAAGAAGCTGTCGGAGCTTGTTAGCTGTGTCGCAGCACTTTATTTGACCTCAGAGGTCAGTGGTACAACTCTGTCCTGTTTGCAACTGAGCTCATGAGGCTGCTGACACTTGACGCTACTCAGTCACTGTAGCTTTCAAGGCTTCTTTCGTTTCGCTCTATATTCGTTTCGTCATGACAAATCACGAATTTGCCTCGACTTTCAATCTGCTCAGCAGTGTTGTAGATCCTTAGACCCCGTTGGCACTTTCTTCCCAGGATTTTACATAATTTTCAGTCAACAGAGTTGCTGAAGAGGGAGAAATAGCCCTCTGAGCTTGCGAGCTGGTCTTAGCTGGATTTTATCTGTGTGCAGATGTGGTGATGTTGTATTCTGGTCTGGATGGGTCTGAGAGAGTGTGTTTGATTCAGGAACAGATTGTACAGTCTAATATGGAAACTATGAAGCCAGCCTTGAAATCGCAGCTAATGATCCTGCGTTGATGTCCAACAAGCAGAGACTGTCGTTATTCAGCAACGCCACACACATCATGGAGCGTGTGTGTGTGTGTGTGTGTGTGTGTGTGTGTGTGTTGTGGGGCTTTAAAACCACAGAAAGTCTGAGTCAGACTGCTGATTTGACTCCCAACATAGATTATGCATGTGAGGATTTACAGATGTGTCTACAAGACAAGTGTGTGCGTGTGTGTGTGTGTGGCTGTCCATTAAGGCCTGATTTCTCAGAGTTATTTTATTCATTATTTGTCTCCTTCTTCAGATATTTTTCAGACTAGAGTTCTTTATGAACCTGATCCATAACGGACCCTTGAAAAAGGAGACCTGATCCGAGCCCAAGGACAGTCAGAACTGGTCTGAAGGGACCTGAGGATAATCAGACCTGGTCCAAACTGCGCTGGCTCTGAACTGACCCAAACAGAGAGGACAGCCTGATGCTCTGCCAATTACCGAGCAGCCGCGGTGGAAAACAGCTGCAGGACATGTCATTTTTTTCTGCACAGTTTACGCTCGCCGCCTGCCTTAACATAAAATTGAATTTTCTCCTGCGATGACGATGACACACTATGTGATCAAAGCTGATAGAAACTCCACTTGGATCCATTTTGGTGTTTGGACCCAGCCCGACTCGTGTCCCATGTGAGGTCTCGGTGGATCCTTAAAGACCTGCAGTCCAGAATGCAAACACTAGCTGAGAACCTTTCTTAGCGACCGATCATCCCACTAGAGGTCACCTAGACACAGAGCCCATGACTGTACGCTTCTGTGAAGAATGACAATCACGCAACAAAATAGAATTTTGTTTGCTCAAATTAAATGATTCTTTGCGTGGTCATTTCTCTACAAAACACAACTTGTGTACATGTTCAAAATATGCTCATGTGCTCAGAATTCAGCCACAAATATAATTGCACATTGGAATTGAGATTGGATTTTAATGCTCCTTCGGTATTATATTTAATTGACCCCATGACCATTCCTCTACAGCGCCACCATTAGGACAAACGTTACGGTTTTAGCTCCCCCTGCAGGAGAGGCTCTAAGAGTAGCTGAGTTTGTTTCCTACTTGTGACTGTGATACATTAAATATGTTTGGCATCACACACAGATAAAATGTGCAGTCGCAACTCAGTTCAGGCCTCAAATCTGCTTCAGACTCGGCGCTCGTTGGATCGTCGACACATCGAACAAACTAGCACTAATAAACAAAGTTATGCTGATTAGATCTGCTTCGTTTCAGTGGAGTTGATTATGTCCACGTGTGGTTTTGAGGCTGCGCTCTCTCTGCTGTAGTTTCCAGATGTGATTTTATTAACGCCAGCGCTCAGACACTTCGCTGCTGCAACATCGAAACAAGCTGCGTTTCACATTTTACTCTCACAGTTCAGTCGTTAAGGCCGCCTGTCCTTCCGTCTGTGTTTTAATCCAGGGAGTACTCAGAACCTTTACTGAAGTAAAAGTAGCAATACCACAGTGCAGAAAAACTCTGTTACAAGTAAAAGACCTGCATTACACATTTTACTGAAGTAAAATCAAACTATAAAACTTCAAAATGGCCTTTCAGAAACCACACTGAACCTACTGAAGTTAGCATGACATTGGCTATTTGATGGTGACTTCAAGCAGCCAATTACAAACAGAGATGTAATTTTACATTTCATTCACTGTTGAAATGTTCATTATCAGCTAGCCTCCTCACTCATCAAGCACTTATTCCTCAGAGATCACCGATGTTACCAGAATGTCACGACGATCCTCCAATGAAACGAGGAGATGGCAGAATATAATATTTTAAAAACAACTGTGGAAATACTGACAATATGGAATGATGGAACTAATTTAGACATTTAAAGACCTGCAGGAATTTGTGGCATGAAAAAGGTTAAATTAGAGGAAATAAAAACAGTTTTATCATATCGATAACATACCCTCCCGTCCCGTCCAGGCCTCCTGCTGGATGATTTGCTCGTCTCTTGTGTTTTAAACCTCAGATACAGAAGTTGTCCATCTGATAGGCTGCTGAATTGCTTCTCTGTCTGTGACCCCACCAACCCCCTTCAGCGATGCCCCACTATTGTTGGTTTGGCTCCTCCTCATCTGTGCCCAACAGAACTCTCATGGACCAAACAGCAGATGAAGTCCTGCACAGCAAACAGACTGGAGCACATAAAGTATTATTGTGGACTACAATTCCTTTACCTCCCCGCAACAAAAAAACTAAAACGTTGAAATCTTGATGGATGAAGTTGTCTTTCTGAAACTAAAATTACAACTAATAATTTGATGAACACACTCTCTCTGGTGGACGTCCACAGCAATGGGGATGTGCCATTGTGTGCCTCCCCAAAATGCACATTTTGAGGTTTTCATGGGTCCCGAGGCCCAAGAGACTCCCTGTAGCTGTAAATCTTCACCAGACGCAAAAAACAGCCACTCAAAATATTTAATTATCTGAACTTTTCATATTTTAATAAATAATAATAATAATAAAGTTTAAAAAAACTTTATTATGAACTTACCAAACGATTCTTTTTGCTGGATCTGAAGCGAGAACAATGCCTAGAAGCGTCTCATAAGGACTTATAAAGGCCATATTACCTTTCAATTAAGGACCCTAATATAAAGTGTTACCAAATGCGGTTTCAAAGCCTTCACCACATTCCCAGGAAAACTAAATATTTTGTGCCAGGAACCGCTGCTGGTTGCTGAACTCCCTAAATTCCCAGAGGACATATTGTCAGTGTCTTCAGCAGTAGCTGTGATCCCTGACACTGTGGTGACCCTGGGAACGGTGTCCAGACTGTCGGTGCAGCCTTCACCTCTGCATCAGCGCCTCAGAAATGTGCAGAATCATCAGTTTTACGGCTGCACAAACCTCCTAACAGCCGTCACGCAATATCACATGAACCTAACTGTGGAGTAGCTTACAGGAAGTGTAGATACAGTCAAAGTGCATTCCTTCAACTCGGGACCTCCCTGCAGAAGCAACTGAGCAGAAACTGCTTTTTGTCCTCTGGGAGTGACGGGGCGAGTGAGTGACACAAAGGAAGAGAGTGGTCGAGAAACAGGAGCCAGAAACCGTTGCTGAGGGCACTCTAGCTCACTGCCTTCTTCAGCAACTTGTTTCATCTTTACTCACTCACAGGTTCGACTGGGACTCCCGGGGTGATGCTGCTTTACAGGTAGTGCAGCAGATGACTCTACAACACGCAGAAGCTCAGTTTCATACTGCAGAGCTGTGGAGGTGAAGCCGTTCCTGTCAGCTGCAGAAGTATTGGCCGTGCTGAGCTGGGCGGGTGGATGTTAGCATTGCACGCGCAGGGCTGTAGGGAACAACGGGGCGGGTTGTTTCCATAAAGCTTCGTCATCAGTCCAGAGTGTTTACATAGAACAAGCTGGCATGCAAGATTTTCAGGCCTCCTTCGCGCCTGCATTAAGGTGGTGCAGGTGAGGACACATACAACTTCAAATAACCCAAGGAGACGGCAGCATTGGTATATTTTGATTGACAAAGCCACACTGGGTAAACTCCCATCGTACCTGTGTAATCTCCTGCCACTCAGCAACAGCTGTTAGGATGACTGCTGGACCAGCTACCCAGGATTTGCTCAGAACTTCGTAGAGCAGCTCTCATTCTGCGCCTTGGTCATGGAGAAAACCTTTTTTTTTTTTTTATAGTTTTTGTAATTTTGTATGGGTGTGCTACCTTGGCCAGGTATCCTCTGAAAAAGAGATTTTATTTTCAAGGGACTTCATGGTTAAATAAAGGTTAAACAACAAAAGATGAAAATGATTGTAATCTGAAGCAGTGGAGCTACGCAAATGGAACATGCAGCGTGTATTGATCTACTTTTGTCTGCAGCTGCTTCACTGGCGTCTGTGTGCACTTTAAATTGTCTATAACTTCTGGGTGTGTTCAGCAAAGTTTTGTCTTTTTTTTTTAATATATTTATTTGTCCGCCACTTTGGTCCCGCCTGAAATATCTCCACCAATATGGATGGACTGTGATGAAGTTGATTTCATACATTTGTGGCCCTTCGTGGATGAATCTGCTGTTATGGTTGGATTAGGCTGGAAAAGTAGTTCGTGCAACGTGTCATCCAACCATGCCGGGAGTCGCAGGTGCTCGTAGTTGTTCCAATAGGCCACGCTGGAAGGCAGGCCGTCACAGAGCGAAGGGGAGACACAGTATGGTTTAATCACAGGGACAAAGGAGCCCAGAGTCTCTCCTTGAAGACATTCATAGTGCTGCACACGCAAAGGTCAACCCCTGCTTACGTTCTCACGCCAATCACCTTGTAAAGAGACTGTGATTGTCTGATCTGTCGTTGAACTCGTTGGACAGGAAACCACGCAGACTGAGACGGTGACTCCCATCGTGCTGCGCTGCAGCCGTGTTGATTAGATTACACTGGCAGGCTGAGGAGAGAGCCCAGGTTCTACGTCTGGGCCCCAGAGGAGACGGCCATCGTTACTCTTCACATCCGTCTGAACCTTTTTGCTTAACTGACGGATGAATTTCAGTCCACTGTGGTGATGCAGAAGGAGTCGGCAAATCCTTTATTAATCCAATAATGTCAGCATGATGGAATAGTACCATCATTACCATAAACAGTATTGTATTCTGATCTGCAGCTGCTTTTCAAAATCTATTTTTTAAATGAAAATCTTGTATAGCTATTCTTTTAACATATTGATGTATGTATATATTTTAAATATTGTATTCATGCTTATGTGTAATGTGGTCTACATGTGCAGAACATTGGATTGGTCAAATGCATCCTTTAACTCTGCTAAAAGTACTTTATCAACTAAAGAAAGTGTTTGGCAATATAAATATCATGCCTCCTGATTTACTACAAATCCTTTAAAGCTGCAATGATGCAGTGGAGGACATTTGCCCTGCTCAAGAGCACACAGACATTGGTGGACAAGGGAGCAGAGAGTTCTTTAAGTTCACCCGATGAACAATTGCTGAAGTGGAAAGTAATCTATGGAAATTAAATTCACCCGTGAGTCGCAGCGGACAGAGGAGCGACGCTGAGCTGCAAAAGAACTGTGACACATGAAAGCTCAAATACTGGAGGTGTCTTCAGCAGTGACTCAAAGATAAATCTTTTATTGATGAACAGAATAAAAATACACCAGCAGCTTAACGCTTTACTGTTGTCTATTTGTGAGGGTTTTCTGCATTTTTGTTGGGAGTGTTTTTTGTTTTTTTTAGTATTGGAGTTGTTATTTTCACCACACCTTCTTTTAGTTGTGGATTGCATTTAATGCCCCTCAATGGATTTACCTTACAAACCTTCTGTCCCAGCTGGGATGCAATCATCTTCCGGGGAGTGGTGAGGTTGGACGGCTGGCGCCATCCGCTGGTGCCACCACTGAAATGCACTCATGTACAGAGACACTGAACCCCACATTGCTCCCAACTTGTCTTGAGCAACTTTGCAAACAATTTCAGTCACTAAAATACTGAGGTTGTACTTTTAAACTTCCATACGAATCACACACACAAAAACATTGCAATGTTGATAATTTTTCAGCACCTTTTATCATCTTGTCTGCAGCCACGAGAGCAGTGAATAGGTCAGAATGCAAGTGCAGCCATGAGAGTTGTGGATTCTGTGGAAGCGGTGACCCTCTTTTTATTATGCAATCTAAAACAACAAGACCTTCTCTGGAGGTTTGTTGAAAGGGTTTCTGGAAAATGCAACTTTACAAACCTGAGAAACACCTGAAGAAGACGAGAGAGCAGATGAACGCCATTAACTCCGTCTCAGTCTCGGACAGTGTTTACATTGTTATCTTCACTACTGTACTCTGAGAACAGATGAATCTGCAGGATGTTGTTGATGTCTGTAATGAACACAGCAGCCTCTATGGGGACACTAGCAGGAGGTCACTCTTGTTACAATGCAGGTTCTGTGATGGTTGCGAATGGTCCTTCAGCTCCTCTTGTTTGGCGTCTGCTCCGTGTTTTATGCAGCAGAGTGCAGAAGCAGCTGGTCTACAGATTAGTTTTGGCGTTAATGCTGCTGACGGGCTTTAACCCTGTAGCAGGCGGGCGGGACCTGTGGGACGCCGACGTCCATCCATCTGCCACCCTCCTCCACAACCCCAAAAAGTTAATACGTCATGACTTCTATCTTAAGCCAGAACAGAGCAGCAGCCTGTTGCTTGACTCCTTCAATGTAGAGATGACCACACGTCTTATTGTTATTTCCAAAGTGTAAACCAATAGGATCCGATTTGGGGAGAGAAGGGCAGCTGCAGGTGTAGGCTCCAGATCTGCTCGGGTGCCTGCATTTGTACATGACATAACACACATTGTGATTGGCCGTATGCCAAAAAAGTGCATGCTGTGTGTATACAGTCCATGTATGAATATGGTAATGATTGTTATATTTTAAGTCAAACAGAAACACAAAGTTTTATTTTGTACTATACTTTGTATGTATTTACAATATACGTGTTTATGGAGTTCGTGTTATTGTTGATGTTACTGTATAATATTTTCTTATTTTCCCTCACGTGTGCATATGTGCGTCGTGATTGACCAATAAACGACCGAACGGTCCAATTATTATTATTATTATTTCTGCAAAATATTCAACATTTTATAAATGATTTACGGCGAAAGACGTCTTACTTACGTCGCCCCTTTGGCCCCTCCCCGCTCCACGTCACACTCACTAAACACCCGCCCCTCCCTTTTCCCGGCTCCCTCCGCAGAGCTCCTACGTCGGACCGAACCATTTTCTGTTGCAACGACATTTTAGCTTCGCCGTGGGCCAAAAACACACGAGCCTCACACTTGTGACTTCGAACAAACGTTGGTTCATACATTTGTGTGCGCGTGTGTCCGCCAACATCACCACGTTACCAAAATTACAGTGGACATTCACAGAGCTTTCCCAACCAACCCCCCCCCCCCTCCCTCCTCTCTTAAAGGTGGTCCGCTCCGTCCTGCTGCCATGTTGGATGTGCGCATCGCGGCTGCGGGAGTTTCCGAATGAAAGTTGAGCGTTTATCCGCGCACAGACACACGGCGGCGACTTATTTTTTTTACATTTAACACCAAACGGTGAAGTCGAGATTCTTCCTGGAGCAGCGGCAAGCCCGGGAAACACCCCCCCGCCCACACGTCCTTCTCCGCCCTCCAGCCGGGAGTCGGACTCCGCGGAGATGATCCGGTTGCAGGCCACAGCAACCGGAGCCCGCATGGATGTTCTGTAATTTGTAGCGTCTGCCGAGTCCGTCCGGGGGGATAACCGCATCGCTTCGGGGCTAACGAGAAGATTTCGGAGCGCCATGAACAGCCACCCGCCGTCCCGCCGGTCCGCCAACGTCGGCTCCATCCTCCTGACCCCGCAGGAGAACGAGTGCCTGTTCGGCTACCTGGGCAGGAAATGCGCCGTAAGTTTGCGTTTGTTTGCCACCTGCAGGTCCCGCAGGTCCCGCGGGTCAACAGGACCCGGCGGCCCGCTCTGCTCCTTCCACCCCGCGGTCAACAGGACCCGGCGGCCCGCTCTGCTCCTGATACCGAGCCGCAGAAACCCGCTGTGGTTCAAACCGGCGGCCCGGTGTTACGGCGAAGTCGGTGACCCTTCAGACTGCTTGACGGGGGTTTTGTGTGTGTGTGTGTGTGTTTACGCGTATTTTGAAAAACATGGCAACCCCACCTGTGACCTGATTATATGGCCCCAGTTAAAAAGGCCACAATCCCAGATTGTCCCAGATGCAGTTTGTCAGCTTCCACCACAACGAGCTGCAGTCACTCTACTACATCCGAACTTTAACAGTGTTGGCACCATAATGTTGTTAACAATATAAAATGTTTTAGTCGGCATGTGACGCACCTTTACAGCACTATGCAGCGTTGTGTTTGTTCTCACAAAATGCAACATCTCTGATATTAATTGCTGATGCAAAAATGGCTAAGTTGACTTGTTCCAGCCCCCTTTTTTTTTTTCTAATGTGAATATTTGCTGATTGCCTTAGTCGTCTATGGTGGTAAGCTGAATGGATTTTGGGGTTTGGAGCTGTGTGAAACTGTTAAGTCTGGAGTTTTAGGGAATCGTGGTGGCCGTTTCCCCGCAATCTTCTGACATTTTTACAGCCCAAACGATTGATGGGGGAAAATAACCGACAGATTAATTGTCAGTGACAATAATTAAACTGCCTTGGGCAACATAACATCTGGCCAACTGCTTTAATTGTCTTGAACTGGCTCCAGGCGGTGTAAGGACGCTTGACCTTGATGTAAAACAGGAAGGGCCCTCCAGTTAAAGATGCCCAAATGTTGTGTCGTCGGCAAAAATGCTGCCGGAGCCTGCAACACCTGGGTGTCGCTCCACTGGGCATGGTTTTATCCTTCCTGCACTTCTACACCAAACCATCCTAGAACGTTTTTTAATTTGATCCTTTTATTTTTGGGGGGGGGGTGTGAATAATGTGATGGCTGCAGCAGGACAGCTCGGCAGGTTCTTAATGTCCTGCTGCTGCTGGTTTCAGAGGCTGAAGTGCTGCTGGGCCTGCAGGCTTCAGGGGACCTGAACGCAGGGACTTAAACGTGTCGGAAGCAGCTGTGAAATGCCTGGTCGGCGTCATGATCTGGCCGACTTACTCTTTTGATCAGAAAGTTGACTTGAATCATTCTTTTTGGACTGCAAAAGACACGTTTGTGCTTCTGACGGCGAGGCACCAAAATGTGTAATGGCTGCGTTGCATTGGCACTAGTGTTGTGACATTTTGAAACGACACTAGTCCCTCATCAGGGAGCACTGATGAAACCCTGTTTATAATAGTTAATGGAACCTGCAGCACAATTCAAAGTACTGAAGACGGTGGCTTATTGGTAATCCGATCTGTTGGAACCATTTATGTTGCCATCGCTGTCCAGTTATTGTTCTTGTTGGCGCTTGTAGCGCAGTATCGGTCCCAGCAACCGTCTCAAGACAAGTTCACAAGTAAACCAATAAAAATGAGCATTAAAATCCACTATATTTACTATAATGCTCCTT
>JAVQJF010035830.1:0-26210 GCA_036023855.1 Gadopsis marmoratus | reverse complement strand
GGAAACACCCTGGACTGGTCGCCAGTCAATCGCAGGGCAGACAAACAGACACTTAGGGGCACATACACACCACATTCATACACCGATGGGGACACAGTTGCCATGCTGGCCTCCACCGGGGGCAACTCGGGGTTCAGTGTCTTGCCCAGGGACACTTCGACGTGTGGACAGCGGGAGCTAGGATCGAACCACCAACCCTGGGGGTTAATGGTCTGAAAATATACAGTATATATACACACAAAACACCGTATGTCTAAACATATATCATGCAAAACAATGGAGGAAAGTGTACTTAAGGTCCGAAGTGGATTGGATATTCTTACACCAAAAAAGTTGGACCCAAAGCAGCTGGATTTTAGGAGTCCATGTTGGCTGGCCATGTGAAAGCGAAAGAGGATTTAGCCAGGTAGTAGATGATGTCACCACTTAATTTGGCTGTTACATGAATTGCACTAATGTTTTTTCATTCATTCTGTATAAGACTGATGCAATAGAGGCATTGATTCTCATCCTATACTAACAGTCAACCTGAGCAACACTAGCCTTTATTCTACAATGTTTAAATTCAAATGACATTAGTGGATACCTGTAAACTCAGAATGCTGCATGGACAGAAGACCAGGGATGGTTTCAGCATTTCACAGAGACAGATTAAAGAAATTCTCTATTCACCAGCACGTACTGTAATGGAGGCTAGGACTTTGGGTCACTATTAGATGGCAGTATTTATTGAATATTATATTTGGTCTGGGGGGGGAAGCTGATTTTACTGTATGATATTTAATGCACCATTAAGGCCAGAACAAATTATTCACATTCTTTTTTCTAGCTCTATAAACAGTGTATTAAGCTTGAGCAGGAAATTTAATGGAGGTCCTGAGCAAATGTAACCAAGTGAGTGCATCTTCATACCAGCAGCACGTGTTAATGTGGAAATTAGCTGCTTTCCCAGCTAAGATATTATTTATGATATGAGAC
The DNA here is from genome assembly GCA_036023855.1 of Gadopsis marmoratus. NCBI lineage: Eukaryota > Metazoa > Chordata > Actinopteri > Centrarchiformes > Percichthyidae > Gadopsis > Gadopsis marmoratus. The sequence goes on along the minus strand of JAVQJF010035830.1, from coordinate 25,232 downwards.
TCCCTTCATATCATTGCTGTCAGGTCAAATAAAAAAAAAAATAAAAAATAAAAGATGCTGCTCAGCTTGCTGCCAGTGCACGCCACGGCCAACTACCACCCCAGCATCGACCTGTGGGCTCTATGTCGTCAAGGTCCCCTGCAGAGGGCTGCATTGTTGTCACTCTGTTCTCAATTTCATTGGCTTTAAATTATGCTCGGCAGGGAGCCACCCGAAACCTTTAGCCACAACACCAAAACTAAATTTGTACTCTCATTCCTTCCCAATTAAAATGCTCTTAGTCACTATGTGACGTGCATTGAATGTGAAACAATATTAGGAAAATACAGGAGCACAGGTGGGTGAATCCAGCAGACAGTGGCTTTGTCTCATTGATTTTAGAGAGACGCAGATAAAGAAACTGTAGCTTCTAATCAGAGAGGGATTCAGCTCTAACTACAATTCAGTATAATTAGTTGAGTACATGGAAATATAATGACCGGAATTGTCTCCTATAGCTCTAACCCCTTAACCCACATAGGCAACCACTAACCTCACCATAACAATGTACAATGTAATTATCACCGGGGCCCAGTGAGCGTCTGTGCTTGTCTCACCTCACATATTATCTCTGCATATGTGCGCGTGCACAGGTCTGTACAATTCTTACACACCGAGTCTGTGTGTGCGTGTCTGTGCGTGTGCACACGTGGGCACGTGTGTTCTCACAAGGTGTGTGCATGTGTCAGTGTGCAACCGTGTGACGCACACGGTTGCAAGCAAACATCTCCGCCTGGTTGCCATGGCCGACGGTTTCAACAAAGCTGAGCTTCAAATAGCTTCCTGTATATCTCCTTTCCATCTCCATCGCCCCATTATTTTCCCCCTCAAGTCATTTGTTCTTTTTTTTCTCAGCCCTTTTCTTCTCTTCTGTCGTTGCTTTCCCTCTTTTTTTCCGCTGTGTGCGAGAGACATTTTTATTTGGCTAATCTCTCATCTTCCTGTGTTCCATTATCTTCCGTTTCTGCTCTTCAGCCCAATGTTGCTTATCCTCCATTTGTTCCAAGTGATGATGCCATGTCATTATCTAATTTTCTATCATTACTTCTCTAGTATAAATGTGTGCATTCGTGCTTGTGTGCAGCCCTGCTGCTTACCTGTGTCTTTCTTTGTCTCGGAGATGAACAGTGTATCATGTGATGACTTCCAACAAGGGGGCTTAGCCTATTTTTGTCTGTGTTTGTCTTCCACAGGTAACAACTAAATGGGCCACTTGGGATTTGGCTCCTGAATTCGTTCTTCGAGGTGTTTGGGGTGTTTATTCCGTCTGAATTGAGGGGAGAAACAGCACTTTGTACAACAAGGACCTGAGACGACACACCATGTATACTTTGAATTGCATTCTTGGCCATTTTCTTCTCATCTGACTCAACCTCCCCTCTTTAATTGCTTCCTCTCCTGTCATGGCTCTCTATCCATATCCGTCAAATTTATACACCAGCGAGTCCTGCGTAAAGGTTGCAGGGGACTGGTGCCAATCGCAGCATGCACTGGGCAAGAAGGATGCTGCCGTCTTCCACAGGGCTAATACACAAACAACACAGTCACACTCACATTCACAACCTGCAGGCAATTTAGAGGTTTGACAATCAGCTGGATCCTCCTTTCCAGCACCCTGTTATAAGCTCCCCTGGGGAGGCTGAGCAGTGTGATACCCCGATAATTGGAGCACACCCTCCAGTAAAATGTGGGAATCACTGGCATAGTAAGAGCTGCAGTTCGTTCCACCACCTCCTTGTGTCAACTATTTTCTGTTTGGCCCATATAACCGAAACCAATTGTCACAACAGCAGAGGAAGACGTCTGCACTCACTAAAGTGGGACTTCCATTAGAGAAATGAATGAATGAGTCTTTCTGATGCCTCCTCCTCATTTGATGGAGGATGTGACAGTCAGATTCAGGAATTTCTTCTTCCACTGCCTGACAATATCTGTATTCAAGGTCAAAAGTTTCCCCAATATCTGATGACATCATCCTGCCTCTCCTTTCTGAGTCCTTCTCCATCTCTCCAAACTCCTTTCACAGTCCAGTTTTTGTTTCCACAAGTACATACGCTGGTCGTCCTTCTCATCCTCTTGTCATTCAGCAGTCTGCTGGACTTCTTCAACATCTTCCTTCTTGGGGTCTCAAGTTGCCACCACAACAGGCACCAACAATCTTCTAGCCACAACTCTCAGCAGCCAGATCCTCAATAGAGGCTTTGAACATGGCTCAGATTTCATGTCCAAAGCCTCCTGCAAGGCACAGAAAAAATACTCCTGAGTTGGGAGCTGGAGATCTTGCGGATAGCCGCCCCTCCCCTTAGGTTTTGGGCTTTAGTGGTTCTTTCCAGGATCATCCACAACATCCTCCACCTCAACCTCTATGCACAGTTCACCAAAGGTCTAGGTTGTGCAAAACTATTTCATCCAAATAATAAAGTTTCATAGTACCCAGGAAGTGTTTCTGGTGCTGTGTGTGCAAACAAGACTACAGCATACATTAACCTACAAAGGTCTAGGCAACAGGATCCAATTAGAAGCTGTGGGCTTTGGCCAGGTTCCAGGCCAGGCTCCCCTGGAGGTGCCAGGTTATCCTGGGTCATGTACCAGTGACGTCACCGGTGGCACTGATGTAAAGGGACCTACGTGTGTTTGTGTGTACTTCCTGTGTGCGGGGGGCTCCTCTTTCTGTGTCCATTGTGTAACTCGGTCCCACAAACCCTTAAGTGTATGACGGTAGACTCGCATTCTCACCCCCCGCAGGTGCACACAAACTGCACTGTCTGTAACCTGAGCCTGGGAATCAGATTCAAGCCTCGCTTCTACGGACACACACACACACTCACATACCTAGTTCTCTCTATCACACACACACACACACACACAGGCCTGTATCTCACAATAGGCCTCAGAAGCATTGACAGAGAGCCATATCATTTATATGACACCAGAACCACATGGGAACGGAATAAAGGGAAACCTACGTCATGTTGGTTTACAAATGACAAAGAGAGGCCAGTCTTTTAGCAGCATCAGCACACTGGAGAACAGGCCTCTTTCTCTTCTTTCACTCATACTCGTCCTGCACTCTCATCCACCCTTCTCGTGGCTCCTCTCTGCCACTCAATCATCTACTCTGTCCTCTCACCTTACCCTCCAGGATTTCTCCTGCTGTATTATTAAGTGAGGAAGAGTGCTTGTTGCTTGTGCAACTTTTCAGTGACTGTACGCTACAGGAAGGACGAGCAAATGTGCCACTGAAGGCCAAAAGTTGAAAGCTATAGACGCAGCGGTCACTTCTAGCCAATACGGCTGCAGAAGCCTTCAGCATGTGATCAAGGGAGGCACTTTACAGTTTCTATCCTGTCTTATTGAAAATCACTCGCCTGAATCATTGGCTCTGCTCATGGTTTGCTCACAGCGTGGCACATCGCAGGTGTCCCAACCATATGGCAAGTCAGCATTCACACACAGTCATCCTTAAGACAAGGGGAGGCTGCGAGAGAAGATGAGCCCAGTGGTGGAGCGGCTCGATGAAGGTGTTAGCGGCTGCAGTAAAGGACTGAAACAATCCTCTAAGTCTGTATACTTTGTGACAGCATCCCAACAACATCCTGACAAATCACAGCCTGCATCAAAGTCTTAATGGCATGGAGTCAGTGGTCTGAAAGGATGAGTGAAAAGAGGGAAAGAGGAAGGGGATGGGAGGGACACAGAGAGAAATGAAAGAAAAATGGAAAGGAGAGACAAGAGAGAATGAACGCAAGGAGATGAAATGTGATAGTCAGCAGATAAAAAAAGAAAGGAGCTCCAGACAAGCAGAGAGAGAGTAAAGGGATCCAGAATAGGCTGAGAGGAAAAGAAGAGATCTGACGCGGGTTAAAAAACAACAACAAAAAAAAAAAAGCACCATACACCTTCTTCCTTAAAGCTCATCCAGCCGAGTCACTCACTACAGAGGGAGCGCAGAGCTCAGCCACCTCTGGTCCGCCCTGCATTCATTTCACAGCACGGGCTCTGATGAATTATCAAACAAGCACAGTCACAGTCGCTACGGCAGCTGTGAAGCTGGCACTGACGGCGCTGCGCAAGAAGCCAAAATTGATACAGTTCTGCAACATGCTGATGCGACACACTGCATCAGCGCGTCGCAGGGATGAGTGGGGCCGATTTCTAAGCCTGTACACAAACTTTGAAAGGTTTTATTTTTGCTGAAGCTTCTTTGTAGCGTATCAGCTGTCAATAGTAAAATGTTAACGGTGAGCCTAACTAACTCCCGCACAAGTCCGCATCTCAAAGCACTCAGTGGTATTCAAAATGCATATTCCTGGAGGTGCTTTTCTTGTGATCCATACTGAAATAGATTTTCAAATGCTGGCTCGGTGGGCATGATGATTCCGAAACTATTTTAAAAGCACACAGACTGTAGTAGAAGATTAAAAGATCCCTATCACTCAAAACCTACCTATAACACACAATGTCCACATGCTAATAAACGCAAGGCTTTGAGGCATAACGGACACAAATAATTTTCTCCCTTCATCCGCTGACGTCATGGGCACTAATGAGTTATCTGACATGCAGAGCCGCACTCGGTGACCGTACAGGGCCTACGACAGCACTTAGTCTAGCGCAGAAACGGCTGCATAACAAGGTTGAATTTATGCACCTGCTGTCCCTTAAAATCCATAGTGCAGTGGGGTAGACAGTGTAATTCTCAGACACGCTTTGTGCCATGGTGCAGCAGACTCCATCCCATAAAAGTCTACGGAAACGGCAGTGACTGTGCAAGTGCTCCTTTCTCTGTGGCCTCAGAGCTTTAATGAGCCACAGAGATAAAGTGCCACCAGATTAACGACCCAAACAGCCAAACTCCTGCCATGGGACTCATGGTGTGAAAGGCACTCCTCATTAATAACCGCACAACTCCAGTGGCACTACCTACTATGCTTAAACGCTACAAATCAAGCCCTCTCCACGCTCAGTTTGTTCCACTTAAGCAGAGGGAAGGGGCACAAACACAAAAGAAAATTGCACGAGTGCTTTCAATGCAGATCAGCAGGGACTGAGAACATGTTTTGTCAAGCTAGATCATCTGTCAAACCTTTAAGAACTCTTGATTTGTGTTTAAATTGCTCGCACTGTAAATGATACAATTTGAAAGAGGATGTGGCAAAAAGGGATGTATAAAAAAAATAAAAAAAAGATTGTACCAAGTTTGGTAAGCTGAACACTATTTATCCACCTGGCAGCAGCACTCAGTCTCACTACCTCTCACCATCACCTGTGTGCATGACTTCAGAGCGCAAAGGGAATAAGGACGGTAGGTTGAAAATGGCCTTCATCTGCTGCAGGGGTCTTTTATTTGATTATCTAAATGTGGACCTCTGAAAGCCTGGCTTTTACAAGGCCAAAAAGGCCAGGTCCAGCAACACTCCATTGGATTTAACAGCAACAAATGTAATAACAGCCATAATATCAGGACGGTGGCTTGTTGGGGAAAAACTGGAGTAAATCAGTGCCATTAGCCTGTTAGAAAACATCACCTGGGATAAAATAAAGCAAACTAAATGTTCATGTCAATTCTGTGTTATGGCAAAGAATAAAACTGACAAAAAGAGAAGAATGTGGCAGGATTGGATGAGAGTGAAAGAAGATTATCATAGAAAAATACATAAATTAGAAATGGCCGAAACTGTGGAAATAAGACCCACGAAATGCAAGATTGTGAATGTTATCAACACATCTGAACTTGTGAGACAATATTAAGACATTTAAAGACAGCGTGGATTCATTTAGTGGCATATTTATAAGCGGCATATGATGCCAGCCATGTCTTCACATGACATCACATGAGTCACAGCTACAGCAGGTGGTTGGCTGGCGTCTTAGTGCACATGTAAATCAGACAAGACAGAAACTTGGTCTTGAAACGTTCCACACTGGTGACGGAGCATAAGGAATATGGGAACCAGCACAGATGGTCTCATTGTCTGCCATCTTCGCTGCTCGTCAGATCCTGCTACAGATTTGTCACTGTTTTAAGAAGGAAAGTTTCTACACCAACCTAGACTGAAAGACGCAAGCCAACGGCAAGTGGCTATATACCACCGTCTGCTGCTGCCCCGATTGCAGCACCCTGCCTGGTTGAGTGCTTCGTGATGACAGATGAAGTTAGAGAGAGAGAGAGACACGGAGAGAGGCAGATAGCCCCTCTGGGACCTATTTGGGTGATACAATGACAACAGTAAACAAGTCTGTAATTAAAAGCTCATCTCTTTTTGGTCTCCCTGGTGGCACGAAGTGGATGGCTCTCTCCGCACGTCAAGATGATTTACCCCGACAGCTACAAAGCCAGAAACATATCCAGCGATTCACAGCAGATGAGAGGAAGCCTTTGTTTCATATTAGATCAGCCGCTGTGCTAAATATGTCTTCTGTGCCTCAGGTCGATTCTTCTGAGGATCAGAGTTGCTGATTGGCGCTCGCCTACCGTCTTCATGATTTGGGCTTCATGGTGTCACCAGTTGGGTTTGAACTTCAAAGTGAGTTTGATTTGACGACTAATCCACTTCCTGTCGTGGTCATCATCCTCACTACCATGACCCTCCTCAGTGACCTCAAATAATTACCGCCGTTGTCATTATTAACCATCATTAGCTTCGTCACTGGCATTTATCATCTGTGTCCTCTCCAGTTTCATCACCCTCAACAGTTGCTGCATGGCGATGAGCAAGAGGTGTGAGAAGAGTCAGCGTGATGAATGTGTGTGTGAGATTCTTGTGCATTCTACTATGTTCCAGAGGGGTCTGTTGTTTTTGCTTGACGTTCTCTGCGGTGGAGCGGTGAAAGGACGTTAGCAGATGGCGAGTGTTGGCAGGGGCTCGCGGGCCCCCCGGTGCCGCACGCCGCCCGCCAGCAGGCAGAGCAGCGTACAGCCACAGGGAGGCTTTTTAGGCCACACAGACTTGACACAAGGTGCTGGCAGACAGGTCAACCTTAAACACACTGCAGGGGCACGTCCAAACACATGGAGGCACACACCGATTGCTACACACAAAGACACTGGTAGCCCACATTGTGAGGTGGCCAAGACACGCCGTTATAATTCATTTTGGGCCTGGTGTGACTTTTCTAGGCCAGTGGTTGTAAAAGTGGAGTCTGGGATGTCCCAGGGGTAAGTGGAGGGAGAGGGGTGCTCCAACAAAATGAGCAACACTCTACTTGTTATAAGTTAATTCATTAGAAAGTCTCAAGTGAAGAAAGATTGTTGCGGAATAATTCCTCAGCACTAACTGCACGAGCCAAAAACAAATCTCCCCAAGGGGTTAAAAATGTTTTCAAGATATTTTCAAATATGCAGGATATTTTGACTTCACGCTGTACAATGGGAGGAAGTGGAGATGCGGCGTCCATGTTTATATACAGTCTACGGTGATGACTGAACTAAAGATGTAAGTCAACTGAAATTTCCTCCTCACATTTTGTGAAAGGAAACAAACTCTAGTGAGGGCTGGCGTTGCTGGAAGACACGCTGTCAACTTGGCGGTGCACATGTGATAACCCTGTACAGCCTACACAATTTCTTTACCCCCTATTTATTTTTAACAAGCTCATATAGCGTTGGTCATATACTGTTAGCGACTGACGACATCTGTCCCTTTACAACAATGAGCATTTTGCAGGACCCATCATGCCTGGCTAAGATGTTTCCCGTCAGAATGTTGAAGCTAGTTAGCCTAGCTTGCTAAAGTCAGCACTGATTCCACCTAGAAATTACTTTCGTTCATGTTATTTTAGCCTGTTGTTCTTTCATTAGGTCCAGTTTTGGTGGTGGCAAGTCAAAACTGTCAACCTCAATACAGCAAGTAGTCCTGAAACCTCAGCACTCCGTGTCCCGAACCATGACACATATTTCGAGACATGGAATAACGTGCAGACACAGATGACCGCATGGAGTAACGCAGGTAAATGGACTTCACTTATATAGAGCGCTCTACAACCTAAACGGATCCTAAAGCGCTTTTACAGATCGGTCTCATTCACACACCGATGGCGACGTAGCTGCCATGCAAGGTGCTGGCCTCCGTCTGGAGCAACGAGCAACGTACACTTCAACATGTAAACAGGAGGCAAATTGCAGCACTGCCACTGTCGGTCTGAACCAAACATTTTTGGTAATTACAATTTTGACCAATTAACTATAATGTCAAAACAAACACATATATAGGCGACTGATTCCTTAGCAAGAAATACATTATAGTTTCAGTCACGACACGTAACCTGCTAACCGCCCATCCATCTCTACCCCATCACCCCACATACACACACATACTCGTGCTAAACCCCACCTTTCCTGCTTCTTTTGTTACCATGGTGACTGAGCAGTAGCCGTCTCCGTGGACAGAATAAAAAAAAAAAAAAAAAAGACAGTCCCACCCTTGGCATTTCACCATCATACAAGCGCACACACACGCAAATACATCCACATGTCACCCAGATAAACACAAAAACACTCACAGAGATGAAACACTGTTCAGTGATTAATCCCTCGAGGGCCGGAAGGTCAAAAGGACGACCGTGAACAGTGTGAAAACCATCCGTCCCCTCACCTTCATCCCATCACTGCCTCCTTGGTGGTCACACGCAACTGCCTGACCACTTACATGTCATCTGTCACACTGAGAGACAGGGAGGGGTGATGGGGGGGGGGTGGTCTGTGTGTCTGTGTGTGTTTGATTTCGAGAAAATGCTTCCATGTTCGTACACTGACATTCTTTTAAAGGTTTATACCATCTGATCTTGATATATACAATAAATCTATGCAAAATTGGATATAAATTCTAACTGTTCAAAGCAATAAACTGTGTTCCACTAAAAGGCATTAGACATGACCAAAGTCTTCATATGTGTAGCACAAAAAAATAAAAATGTATTAACTACTGTTTCTATTAATTTATAGCGCTTCAACATGATAATATGTCATTATGATGTGATCCTGCTGAGAAACATTAAAGCAGCAGACACACACACACACAAATACACACAAAACCAGTTCCAACACCTAATCTGAGCAGGTACCAAGTCAGCATATCAGACCGGTGCATCAAAAGCAAATACATATAAATATGGAACAGTAAGATATGCAAAGATGTGTCCTGTTATGCAGCAGTTTAAGCTAAATTGTGCAACATTTTGCAAATCGAGTAAACACTCTGCAGCATATCACCTAACGCTGTGACCAGAATAGCTGCAAAACATAAGCGAACATATTATACACGCACTGACACAAGTAATTACAGACCCTTAAGGACATACCTCGCAAACACTTGATAAACACAAAAGAAATCATTTAAATCATATTAAATTGCACCGTGGCGTGTGCACGTCGCTGTGTTTATACAGTAGCAGCAGACACACCTCACCCTCCCGCTGGCAATTTGCATCAACCAAATCCCAGCAACATCCTGCGTCACTGCTGACAGAGGATGCAGATTCACTCAACGTTACAGACAAACGCATGCAGAGAGAGAGACATAGGGAGAGAGGGAGAGAGAGGGAGGGGGTGTCCTTGTGGACTTCTCTACAGTATGCTTGAAACTGGCCCAAATAACCCAAAAAGAACTGGGCCAGACAGACACGGACAGGAGGGAAAGGAGGCTGGTTGTCATAGACGAATAGCCATGCTTGAGTGTGTCTGTGTGTGTGAGTGTTAATGTAATTGGCTGTACATCCAATACAGATGTATGCAGGTAACGTGATAATAGCAAGTGGCTGCCACATCTAATCTCTGCTGTATCCAGGTTTGAAACAATGAATTGTATGATTTCCATTAACTATGTAAACAGGATGCTGGTCTTTTAGCAACAGCTGGCAGCTTTGCACGTATTAAGCTTATACAATCAAGCATACGAGTAAGATGTCTACATTTAAAAAAAACAATGCACATGCTCATAACTAATTTCAACAACAAAAACTCACAAAAAAAAAAAACGTGACAACATCGACTGCAGGTAGATATGGCTACTTTACAGTTTAAAGAAAAAAAAAAACAGAATTAGCCAACAGAAAATTGTCACACAACATTTATGATTTATGATTCCTGTAGTTTATAGTTTATTTTGGGGAGACATATTTAAATTGGCTGAGAGGAAAAAGGTAGAGGAGAAGTAAAAGGTAGTCGGTGAACTGAAAAAGAAGGCAAAATGTGTTTGTATTGCCTTATCGAACGCAGCGTCATGCTGACACCACTTGAAGAGTATTATCTCGGTTTCATCCCACAGGGGAGGCAGTGGTACAACCAGAAAGGTTGTAAGGAAGATGTCAATTTAAATTTGAATCCTAGGTTTTATGCCATTTTAAACAGTTTTATTAATACATATATAGCTTATAGTGTATTGGTATTTCTTGTCTATGTTTTTGTAACCGACATTGGTTAATCAGGATGTGAGGACAGTAATTTCCTTGTTTTTGTGGTTAAACAAACATTGAACCTTAAAGCCAAGTTTCCCTCAACAGAAATTGTCCCAAATCTGCACACCAACGGCAGAGGAGCAACACCCATCACTAAGAATTCAAACCCTGTGTGAAACTCATCGTAATTGCATCATTCATTTACTCTAAGAACTGAACAATTGAGCTTCACAAATTAATAGGCTGTATCCGAGTTTTATGCACCACTCACAGTATTTGATGAATTTCACTCAAATCATAGTCAAATTAGATTATTAAGGCCTGCTGACAGAATTATGTAAATCAACGTAACAGAATTCTATGGTATAACCATCCATAATGTAGCAGTAATCTATTAGCATGTGTGACAGCAGTGATATCAATATCCCAGTATTGTCACACCACTACTGGCTTGCTTGCAGTTCATCCTCTGGATCCGTCCCAACACCCTCACTTGTGGCCGCGTTCACTTGACAGCAGGTAATAGGCAAGTGTGTCCCAGGTCTGAAAAATGCTAAGACACAGTCCACTTAACCCGCACTTGATGATGATAAACGTCCACGTGCTTGTAGTCTTAACGGGCACTGTGGCAATTACCAGAAATACGTTACACAAGTAATCACACTTGGGAATTTGCAAATAGCACCAGTGTGGGTACTCGGATGGACCCTCCAGCTTTCATTTTGGTGCCATTATTACTATCTAAGAGATACCCAAAAAAAAAAAAAAAAGGAAAAACATATTCTTATTTTCAAATGGAAAGCATTTTTTTTTTTTTGTTCAAAAGCACCTGCTGTCCTGCTGACAACCATACGGAGGGTGATGTAAAATCTTTAATTAAGCATTACATTAAAAGCAAAACCATAAAGGAAAGAAAGAGCAGGGCAGGGTTAGCCAACTGGCGAACGTTATCAGCCCATTCTTCATGAAAGCTGCGTTCTTCCACGTCAACGTTCCTCTCTATGCTCTTTCAGAGAGACACTTTCATGGGTCTGGCAAACAATTCTAAAGACTTTTCTTGCTGCGTCTTGCAGGCGCTTTCCACCAATCAGGACACCGATAGCGTCAAAACCAATTAACATGTCCTGCCAATCAGGACGGCATTCTGCAATTACGTTTCATATGATAAGTGTCTTGTTACCATTATGGATATCCAGTCTGTTCACACCGATACTGGCTAACAAAAATAACATCAGTTTTTACAAATGGAGTGAAAATATTAACCAACAATGGGCTCTATATGTATATAATAATAGGTCTCTCTCATACAATATATATATAGTATATATATAGTTGATGATCCCTGGTGTAGGGTCTGGGTGTCTAAGACCACGCAAGAAAAAAGAAAATCCCATAACCATCATACCTATCGGGCAGGAATTATATACTTCATTTCACACATGTCAATTGGGCACTTTCCTGTAATGATCCAGATTAATAATGCTCTACTACACACACACACACACACACACCACTATTCGAACGTGAGCTGAGCACTGAGTCCATTTTTCATCCTGTGTTTGCTTAGTTAGTCTTTCCAGACTGTTATCACCACTCTGCTCCCAGCTTGCTGCCAGGACATTGCCACCCTGCGAAGTCATTAACACCTTCTACAAAGCAGCAGACACTAAATGACTCCGCAGTCTCCTCCACACAACCTTCCATGTCCTCTCTGTTTAACTTACAGGTTAGGTTCTACAAATGGATTTAATTTGTTTGACCCGACATCCATCTGATCTATTTATTCATGTACTTACTCTTCTAAACGTCCCACCAGCTGACATTGTATCATACTGATCGCGCAGAAAGGGTTTTAAGGTCTCTGGGCCAACAAAACGTCACTGTTGACCAGCAGCATCATAATGTGACAAGATGTCACATTTCAATTTTGGAAGAGTTAAGAGACATGAAGAGGTTTTTAAGACTCCCGACAACAGAATTACTATGATGTTAGACAAAGTCAAGAAGAAAAGGCTACTGGGCTAAAAGAGATGAAGAATATGATCAGTAGACACTCCTCGCTCGTGGCATCAACGGCAATTACTCACTTTCAAGGAAACATAAAGGAAAGAAAGCAGATTTCCTGGCATTAGACCAGCTCCTCGGTGAGGAGAACCATGCATCAAGGTGGTCTTCAAGTGATGCAAGGATTCAGATTCAGGACCAGAGCGACACTAGATTTACTAAACATATACTGTATAAACTACGGACTGGCAACAGAATAATAATGTGCATAATGTTTGTTTCTTTGAAACAGTTGATGTTTGTTCTTTTGCTGCATTAACTTGCTGACTAAGATTATAGTGACTGAAAGTGTAGTCCAGCTTTGTGGACACTGAATTATATGGATGGTTTTGAGTTAAATCTTCCTTTCTTTGGAGTCCAGAAATTAACTGTCATTCATCTAGAATGCATGCATCTGTGAAATATGAGAATACTATACTCTGTAATTATCTGTGAACCAGCAATCAGTCAACCCTTCATGTAAACAGACGGTAGCAGCAAAACAGTGAAAATAGTAAGATGTAATTTAATGGCATTTACTTAAGGACGATTGTTATATAAGGACAATTGTTATATAAGGACTATTGTTATATAAGGACTATTGTTGTAATTTCCTGAATTTAAAGAGAAGCAAAGTCACACTGGCCGCAATAAAAGAGACCACAATTCTGCAGAATTATCGGAATAATTCCTCATGGAGATGGAACAAGTGCTATAAACCGTGGGGTTTGATGGTGTTGCGGCGGCTCAGATGACTCAGGCGCATACTGTGTACCCGCCAATCTGGCATGCAACCTTTGTCACATGTCATCACGCCTCCCTCCCATCTTTCCTGTCTGTCTCTGCTGTCAGCCTCCAAAGACAGCAGAAACGCGGAGAGAAAAACAAGTGCAAAGAGGCTTCAAGCTAGGCAGAGCATGCAGTCATATCACAAACAACTTTCTCCATCAAATCAACATTAAAAGTATTGGTGGTTTTTCTGTGATGAATTCGTTCCCGGGGCATAACACACACTGCGAGGACAGACGTGCAGGAAGAGGGCAGCCCACCCAGCCCAGTCCCTCTGGCCACAGTAAAATCCGTACCCCTCTATTGATTTCAATTACGATAACTGTTATTAGGCAGCATGCGCGACATCAAGTCGATGACCCACTCGAGCAAATGCAGTGCGTCATAGTGAAGTGAGCCCATTGTTGCTGAAAGGGCCGGAGGTGTAAATGGGAGGAAATAGGGTGAGAAATAAGGAGATTACATGAAATATCCTCTTTCTGCTATCAGTTTCCTAAACTCTATAGTAGTCTGAGTGATGTGTAGGAGTGGAAGAAGACTTTTCCCCTTATTTAATTCATCTTTCAAATAGGAAAGGAGTGGTCTTTCATGCATTCGTGCATGTGTTTGTTTTACACCTCACTGCAGCCAGTTAAAAGCACTTTTATAGTCCCAGAAACTTTTTTTTTTTTTTATCTGATCAAAACACGACTGTCGAGCTAAAACCAAAGCAGATCTTCTTGATGCTGCCATTCTGTGAGAAATAAAGTTTTCACCTTATAAAAGCAATATACACAATTGGGCTTTCTTCGCGTGCGTGATGTGCATTCGTGCCAGCAATTAGAAATACCTTTGAAGACGTGTGAATAATGGATGCATCACGCACCAGAGAGGACAGTAACGGCCCGCGGTTGCTTTGAATTAGTGATGACTACAATGCAGACTCCACTCTGCTGTTCCGCGTGACACACGAGCAGCAGAGGAATAAGAGGGGAGTCGACCGCGAGAAAATGCTGGGGTGGGAAGAAAAGGGAGCAATGTGCATAACGAGAACAGACAGGAGCGGAGGCGGAGTGTCGCCGCGACTGGGCAGGAACGGGAGGAACAGAAGAAAGAAAGGATTTAATCATCCCAGTCGATTGCGGCAGAGTAAACACGGGGCGCACACCGAGACGGCCTGTATCTCGCCGTCTGAGCGGACAGACACACACACGGGCGTAATCACATGAGGACAGACACGCGCCGAAAGTGGCACGTTAATAGCAGCTTGTGAAAGAACATTTTCAGCCTTGTTGCAAAGTGTTTAACAAACAATTAAGCATCACTATTAGTGCGAGCAGCCGGGAGAACAGGCAGGGAGCTGTGTTAAAGGGATAGTGGGACATTTTGGGGAAATACACTTTTTTTTTTGGAGGGAAGTGGATTTTTTTAATGGCTTTTTTTTAGATGGCGAAGAAGGGCGAAGAAGGGCGACGACGCGCGACTCAATTCACAGTTCACAGTCATCGCCTTGACCCAACGCCCATATTGTTTGTTTAATCTGCACAAAAAAGCAAAGTGCCTAAATGACAATTTGTGGTTTTACAGGGGCTTATGTGCGGGACTATTCCTTGTAAATGTAGCTAAGACGCAGATCTAGCTAAGCCAAAGGAGTAATCAGTAAAATCAAGCCTCGAGACAATTTAGAGAAGCCAAAATGTTGCAGTGTAATCCTGTGCCCTGCATAGATTTATTCCTTTATTCGTTGTATATATTTATTCTTCAGAACTCTGGCAGAGTCAGTGCAATGTATCAGAGCTCAGTTTGGTGGTAACGTGGAATGTAAGAGGAGGACATTACAGGAGTCAAAGGAGATTATTAATACAACTGACAGCTTTCGCCATTATCCTCTTTGAATTACGGGCACACACACACCGAGCAGGACATGCCGCAACTTCCTTATGACCGTCTCTTCTTCGCTGCCAAAGAGTTCAGTCGAGAAACCTCAGAACACTTTGAGCCGCTGAAGATAAACGACGGAATATTAGATGTCGAGGAAGTGACATTGCTGTACTTTGTGAAAAAAACAAAACAACGTGGGATGCCACCTTCAACGCTCCTCCTCTCCCTGATCTATCGATCTGTTGTTTTGCCAACCTCAGACAGATTTGGGGATTTGGAGGGCTTTCCGCGGTGTCTGACAGCAGAACACACAACATACACAACAAAACGCTCGTGTACTGAGCCTTGCATGGTAACAAAATAGGCGTACACACAAGGTTAAAGATGACGGACTGGTGCTATTCTGTGAACATTTTGTTTGTTGAGCAATTGTAAATTCATACTGTCGTATTTTTGCATTTAGAGCAGAGCTCTTCTGGAGCTCAGGCCGCTTCGTGCTTCATTTGAAAAGGATAATAAAAAGAACACGTTCTTAGACATTTCAAAGGTTTAGTGCGGCCATACAAATGTATGTTGTTTGTCTCCGATACAATATTCCTTGTTTCTAAACTGTGGCTTGTCGCTGGTCACAGTGGAGCTGCAACTGATGAGAGTACAAGTCTTTTCATTCACTTGCAGACCACGAGGGAGACAAAAATGGGCCCTCGAATGTCTGTCTGAGGCTGAAGATCACTACACCACCAAGATTTAAAAAAAAAAAAAAAAAATGAAATTTCTTAAGAAAATAGTTTTAAAAACAAGAAGCTTGTCTTTGTTTGTTGTTTGAATCCACATTACTGAGACACACGTGTTGTTTCCTGTGTTGCGTATGCGAGAGTGTTCCCATTCATTTCCCTTATATATTCCTGTATTTCTACCTGCCGTGTAGTCTGAACAGCGGTTGATGGCTCCTCTGTGGTTCTGCACAACTGACCTTCAAATGCCAGGCTCATTCGCTCAGAGCCTCCCGGAATAATCGGAAAGGTTACGCATGTGAGTGGAAACAAAGCGACTGGGAGGACTAGTGGAAGACTCGCAGTCAACGAGCTAATGGGGGCCGAACAAAGAGAGAAATGCATAAACAAGAGAGGTCACATAAAAAGAGAGACAAAAAGGTCTTATTAAGACTCCAGTGCAGCAGGAAACACAAAGACACGACACTTTTGAAAAATCTCTGATATAGAGAGCAAGTTACTTTTATATTACCTATGTTTTAACCAATGATTCAACATGTGGTAAAACTTTAGCAATAACATAGTGTTTAATAAAGGTAAAAGTACTCCTGGGGAGAGAGATGAAGGCCTTATATACATTTTGTTGTTTAGTCCTGAGGTTCCTAATAAAGGGGTCGGGCCCCTCCAAATAGTCAAGTTCTTGCAGGAGACATTTGTATTATTTCTGATGAGTTTTCTCTTATGTTTGCTTTTTGGAAAATATTGTATTGTATGTCTTATAGTATATATTGTATATATAGTTATTTTAGTGAAACCACCTGAGACTAATGGATTTGCCCCAAGGAGACAATGTGTTTTGTAAGGAGTGACGAGGAAAAATGGCTGGGAACCACTGATTTAATCTTTAAAAATGTATGGTATTTTATAAACTTATTAACCAATATTTTCTATGTACAATCTAAATCTGAAAAGTAAATAGTGACTTTAGCTGTCAGATGAATGCAGTGAAGTAAAACGTACAATATTTCTCTCTGGATTGTTGTGGAGTTAAAGTGTTAAGTGGCAATACTCAGGCGAAGTACCTTAAAATTGTACTTAAATACAGTACTTGAGTAAATGTACTTTGTTACAGTGCACCGCTGTCCTACAGCTAACATAACTGCTGGAGGAGACACACTGACTGAAATGAGACATTAGCCCAATTCAGAGGTTGGCTCTTTTGAGAGACCGAGCTTGCAAATGTGTGGCCTTTGGAGGCCTGCAGATGTGTGGGCTTCTCCCTATACGAGATCTAAAGCCTTACAGAGACCAAAACTAATGTTAGGTACATTTGGGCAGGCCTTATTAACTCCAGAGAGTCACACAATTTCCAAATTTCCGATCACGATGTTGGCCTCAAATGGCCTCCAGAGTGCCATGTCAGTGGTAGCTACTGTTCTGCCCCGATGCTGAAGCTTCAACTGCGACGTTTCACGTCACAGCTTTATGTTAAACACATCTCTACAACGCTGGTTACTTTTTCATCAGACCACTGCACGTGGTGCCAGTAACGAATGTTAACACTTCACATTTCACTCCTCCACTGGAATGTGTTTTTCAAATCTATATATTTCCACCGTAACATCAAGCCATAGGCGTCTGGTGTGTATCTGTGCATGTGTCTGTCTCTGTGTACAGTATATCTATGTGTGAGCGTGTTTATCGGCATGTATGACTGTGAATCTCTGTGCGTGTTTCCACCGCCCTCCTGGAATGTTTTCCTATATGAGGTCTCTCCCACATGCCACTGAGTTATGACATTTCCATCAAGTAGAGAGCTACAGTCGACAGACCCTTACAGACTGTCTTGGGCCTCGGGAAGTCCACTTAGTCCACAGAACCACTGTGTGCGATAACCTGCCTCACTGTCTAAAAGGTGGCTGGGAATAACGCGGGCCAATGGTCAACCAAAAAGTTGTTATGGCTAATGTGTAAACCGCTGCCTACAAATACATCCAGCCAACATCATGATCCCGTTGGAGTCATGTTTCTGGCCAGCTGATAAACCTTAGTCTAATATTCACTTTCCTTTTAGCTCCGTTTTGGTCTCTAGGAACTGCATTTAATATAATATAATAAGACTACGAGTCTACAGCCACACTACGTGCAACCACTGGGGCACAGCAGTGGTTTGAGCTAAATGCTAACAGCAGCACGCTAACACGCCCACGATGACAATGCTAGCATGCAGATGTTTAGCAGGTATAATGTTTACCTTATACAACATCTTAGTTTAGCATCTTAGCAGGGTAACATCTGCTAATTAGCACTAAACACAAAGTACAGCCGAGGTTGATATGAATGTCATTACTTTTGCAGGTATTTAGTCATTTTGGACAAATTAATATTTTGACCCGGCAATGGTGCTATATGGAAGGTCAAGGGATCAGCAAAGTTATTACAGTTCATCCTCTGGGAACCATGAATGTCTGTACCAACTTTAATGGCAATCCACTCTCATAGGTGCTTGACATATTTCAATACTGGCCGAGCCAACCAACAGTCATGTCTCGAGCCATGCTGCTGAAACATTGATTAAATCACTCCACTGAACACCTGCTGTGCCTTTTTATTCATGTGGTTGTGAGCCAGATTTGTGAATTACTGCCATGCATCATGCTGTCATTATCGTTAACGCAGATATTGTCGATGGAGACCTGCCAGATTTCTTTTCGTAGCCAAGACGCGTGACAGCTGAATGATAAATGATCCCTTTCAGGAAAGCCTGAATGGGATCATTATGGATGAAGTTAGGTAATATACAAACTGTAAATATTGCTATCATAATGTCATGGAAGCATAATATATATAACCAAAGTGTAAAACTGTTCATTGGAAATCATGCAGTGCATTGCAGCTATGATTGTGATTAGGAAGAACCTCAGAGAAATGGCTTTAAAATAGTTAAGAAGGTGATGAACAGGTAAGGAAATAATATTAATACATAGACAAAACAACTGCACAAAAACGACATTATGCTCCCCTTTTTCCATAGAGGGTTATGGTGGTGCAGTACACAAATATAAAAACCATGTGAGGGTCAATAGTGGCCATCTAAAGGGTGTCAGCAGCATTGGCTTGTATAGGAACACCTTTTCTAGCCATCCATGTTGTGGGTGTAGGGCACCAGGCTCATTAAGGAAGTCTGAGGAGTACATGAAAAGGCCTCTCACAGTTTGTGTGTGTATAAATCAGTGTGACACTAACTAAACAAACGCTGCTGGAGAGCAGGGATAATGAACAGAAATGGACTGAAGGCAAACTCTTAATCACGGGACGGCCATGATGGAGAGGGGGACAGAGGGGAGGAGGCAGGTGGAAAGAAAAACAGAATATAAGCAGCTTACAGATAGCAGACCTGAGTTAAATGGTGCTTCTTCGTGTTCATTGGAACCTTTTTGAGGATGTATAAAGTTTGAAATACTGTGGTGTGATTAGAAATTTGACTAATATTACATCAACTGGCCTCATGTGGAAAACCCCTGTAAACTGGCATATTTGTCTTTGGCCTTTGGGGGCTGTGAGACGGTGCCATTATTTCACTGTCAACATCCCAGCATGGATAAACACTGGCCACATGGCACTCTGTGACCCTCCTCGGGCCTCCATTATTTAACACACACACATGCAGAAAAAGGAGCAGTCGGGAACAAACGAAGTGTTTACGAGCAAACGAGAATACGAGCATAGCTTGACCCCAACGTTTAAAACGATTGCCCTTGAACAAACTATGGGAAGCATTACTTATTGTATATCAGTAATATAAAATTATCATGCACACAGGGACACACACACACACACACACACACACTGGAATGGTCCAAAATCTACTAGTGTCCTGTTTGTGGTCGTCTGACAATTAATGCAAACAAATAGTGCAGGACAAAGAAAACAAAAAAGCATGTCTAGTTTAATTACTTTTACTCTAAACGTATATTGTAAAATTTGAGTTTAAAACCCTCCTGGTGCAAAGAACTTGTATGAAAATAGCTTTTGAGGAGCAATTGGCTCCAGCAGTCATCTCGGGGACATCCTTGGAGGAAAATAAACCTGCTGAAAAACATTTTGACTCATTGCTAAAACAGTTTGTTTTTTTTTTTAGATGTAGGCAAGGGACACTTCTACAATATTCCAGTTGTAAACCTGGTTAACACAAAGCGAGGTGAGTAAAAGGATGGGCCTGATTCCACAGGTGGCAGGAGGCAAAGGGGTACTAAGAATGACTGTAAAACTAGCACAGAAAACTAATTACTCAGTGCTACAAAAGCTGCTACTACACTCCAGAGAATACTGCACTTTTTTTATTTAACTTGGCATGACAAAATTCTGATAAGGCTTCCTAATTCTCATAGTTACCTCATAATTAGAAAAGGAGCTGACGTATAGTATGACTGTCATAATTAACGCACAGTGCTTGGTTTCACGGCTACTGTACCGAATTATACAGGTGTTCTAAATAAAGCGACTAAGCAACGGAGTGAGGATTTGAACTTGGTAAAAACAATCTCACCGTTTCAGATAAAATGCTCAAAAGAAGACTGTACAAACTCCAATACATAAATGAGATCCTCCTTTTACTCCATATAATCTCCCTGGTTCTCTCTCGCACACACACACACACAACCAATGCACACAAATCCTTTAATCCCTGAGCACAAACTAACACTAAACCATTCAGCCTCTCTACAAGTTAAAATGTTCACATCAGTGCATGCGCGCACACACACACACACACAGCATATCAGAAAGTGTGTGGGTGGTGGATTCCCCATGGACGTGCACACACGCACAGATGGACATCTTGTACACGCACTCTGCTGCTACAACGTATACACACATTCCTACACTCGCTCCGCACTGCTGTACGTACAGAACACGGAGTAGCTCTGGCGACAACGACAGTGCTGACGACAAGGCAAGAGAAGAGGTCACGACAACAATGACGACGGTTAAACTGTGACAACGTGCGAACGTGTTGCCGGAGTCTTGTTTCTCAGAAAGCAGCACAGCGAACCTCATTGTAGCCAGAAGCTTGTGCTTCAGACTGGGCGCCTTGGAGACAGACAGTCAACAGACACGGTTTCCCCGTCGGTTTGATGGACTTGTGGAATTGCAGTGCGATTTAGAGTTTTACAGTGTAAATTATGTGTCTGCTGTCGTAGGTTTGTGCTATAGTTGCTAGATTAAAAAAAAAAAAACAAGAGGACTAAGCCACTCTGGCATCAACCACTTGAAATGGAAGATTTCAGCCTCAGCGAGGGTACACTAATTATTACAAACACCTCTCCAGACATTATAACACAATACAGTTCAACAGCACCACAGTCTACAGCCTGCAAACGGATTATACAGCCGAATAAACTCCTCTCTGAAACCAAGTCAGCAGCTGAACGTTTATTGTGGGGCTGTTGTATTAGACTGCATCTGTTTTAGCTAAGTGGGTCAGGTCACGCTCCAACAGAACTAGTTCGTATGACGTGCTGTTCGACCACGTCAGAAATAAAAAATGTTTACACCTGATCCGAGTGGCCACACTGGAATGGTGGAGTGCCGTCATAGGGAGGGATGAGCTGCCATATCCTTTAAATATGGGCATAATAAGATGTGGCAGCTTTACTGGTAAGGTTCAATATATGTTTGTATCCATGATTTTAGCATATGGGTGGGGAGCAATTTATGTATTTATTTAGTCATTACTTAGATTTCCTTGACAATGAATGGCTGATGCAGTGTGTTGCTGTTATTGCTGTTTTATATTTATTCCATGTAGCGTCCCCGTGTCTACCTCCCTCCGTTATGTGCCGCAACACAAATTGCCTCGCTGAGGGAAATGAAGGTTTCTAAACTAACTAAGTACAGCAAACATTTAAAGTCTCTTTTGGAAAACATTCATAGTGTTGGGCTCAGTTGTTCACATTGAAATGGACAGAAATAGTAAAATAAAATAATAATAAAAACATAGCTTTTATTGTGTTTTTAAATTCTGTTCTCATGCATAGCTTCGCCTTGTGTATTTTGCATTTTGAATTCCGTGTGTGCTTGAAAGAAATAAAGTTGCCTTGCCTGGAGTGCAATTCTATGTCCTTTATTATTATTTTTTATTTCTCATTATTAATTAAAACTGTTTGACAGACGCAGTTTCTCTCACAGCTTCTCCGTGCTTGGAGACAGATGTACTGTGTTTGCCAGGATGAAAATGAAAGACAACACAAAATTGGCGTATTAGCCAAATGTGGTTAGTAGTTATTTCCATTTTGCTGATGCAAAAGCGTCTTAATCTGCTTCACCAGGGCAAAGGTGACAACTTAGAATTTTGTTTTGTTGAATGAATGAACGTGAACGTTTGAACGCGCCACCGAGCCTCTGTGATGACAAATGTTCTTTCTGCGTTAATTCACGCTCAGCTGAAACAGCTTCTGAATAACTTCGGCTACAACAACTTCAGTGTTCCGATGCAGCTAGTCTGCCATCAATTCGATAAGCTAAAGCACAATGCAGCCCTGCCTCGTGTCTGCATTGCTGCACATTGTTGCCGGCTGATAAAATATAAAAATGGGACGCTGCCACAATTCCTCAGTCAGTGTGACAGACAGCAATCAAGTGGAGAATAATCGCTACTTCTGTTTTTGGAGCAGACAGAAGGGGAGAAGGCAGAGAGGAAATATACTGTTGCGTTCTGCTCACTTCAGCTCACGCGAATGGTGCTTTAGAGCTCTTGTTATTAATGAATGCTTGTGCTCTTCTGAATGGGCTGAAAAGAATATACAGCTGGTACTTAACGCACATACAAACACACACACAACGCCAGAGTAAGTAATACATTAATGACACAGCTGCATTCCCTCTAAGAAGGATGAAGGTATGCACACAGACAAATAACTATGTGCATGTTGCAAATGCACACGTGCTTGCTCCGTCACACAGTGAGGGAAATGCAGAATTCACAGTGGTATCTGCCCTAAAAAGAAAGGTACGAATTGATGCATGGTCTGTCCACGCAGCACACGACCACATTCTCTACCTCCGAAATGAAATGGCAACTACTTGCTCTCCTTCTTTGTGTCTGATTCTCTCCTGCAGCTTCCGTCTGTTTCTCTAACAGGGAATGCTATGTGTGTCTATGAAGAAGAAGAGGTTGAAGTCCCAGCATTTTCCAACGCGGCAGCGTGGATTTGGGCTTGATTTTCAAAACATAAAAATGGATGAGAATGTTAGTTGTAAATTATATGTTTAAATAAGGCCAAAGGATAGAGAGAGAGCTTCTGCAGCATCCCGGATTTCATCATCGAGGCTAGATGGCAAGAGAGATGGGGGATGGGGGCTGTAGACAGAAGAGGAGGAGTAGGAGGAAAGGGGATGAACATGGACTATAACGAAGACAAATGGGTTTTCCAATGTTTCCTGAATGCTAGCGCTAAAGGCCACATGTTTTCCATAGACCCAAGGACAAAAGTGCCTGCAGCACTACAATGGCAACAAATGCTGATTCACAGAGCCATGTAATTCCAATATGTATACACTAATCAACTCTGCCAATGATTTGACAATGTATTAAAGCTGAACTTAACCTAAAATTTAATTAGACCAGTAAAGACATCAAAAAACGTGTAATGAAACAACAAGACACTCAAGTTAACCTGTGCACCTTTACCTAGAACCATTGCATGATATTTAACATTACGATTAACAGTGAATGAAATGTAAAAAGCTCACTACAGGACTGCAGATCCCACTGAGAATCAACAGCAAACTCTGAAGGGAGAACAGCAATAGTTTCTTTAAGCCTTTTACATGTTACATACATGTAAGTCACCATAATAATCCTGTTTCTGTTATTTTGAATTTCAAAAGAAAACAGAGTTCAGAGTTATGCTTAAGAAATCCTGAGAGATCCTTACGCGTTGCTTCTGCATGATTATCATCCCTTCTAAAAAAAGTAACCTTTTCAGAGGATTAAAATATTCCTGCAGTGCAATTGCTATCCTTGGGTTCATTCCTATTTTTATTGCGGGCTCTCATAGCCTCTTTCTCTCATGGTTTTGATGTGTGATGACGTGTATTCTGATGTGTGTGTTTCACCACAGCTGGCTCAAACAATGAATATGGAAAACAAGTGAAACAAACAAACAAACAACATACGCATGCAAAGCATTGCTGTAGGAACAGTAGGTCAAATGCTTCAATTTGGGCTTGAGGCTTGTATTTCTTTGACGAAATACTGACATTTTCATCATCCGGCAGCTGCACGATGATGGTTAACCATCTAACAACCTAGTCATGCTTTAGGCTTTACCAGTGAATAAAGGGACAAATACCGTTTTTTACACCCTACACTCTAGGAACAACCACTTACCTTCCAATCAGCCCTTTATCACTGCGTGCATGAAAACCTAAAGCCTGCTTGAGCAGGTCGAGTTGCTGACACATCGTGCCAACATCATGGAATCAGCCATGCGTGTTGTGCACCCTCAACACGTAAAAGGGCATGAAACACGTCACCCGAAAATTAACTTGTCATCCATTGAATCCCAATATCGGCCAAGATAATCACACAGAGAGGACATGTTAACATGCACACACATGTGAGCATGCACAGCCCTGAGCCGCCATACGCCTTCACCCATCCGTACTTTGGTAGGTTGGTTCAGTACCAGGAGACAGGGGAGAGAGAGATGGAGGGCGCTGAACCAAGACAGACTTGGACCTATGCCGACCAAGTTGATCGGTTGATTTCGCTTCGGTCAGGAGGTGGGTAAAAAAAAAAAAATGGAATCCTATTACTAATTCACTGATGATAATTCAAGATGATGAGGAACTGACGTGTGCACATGATTTGGACTTTGGGGACTCTGTGCTACGTTAAACTGCATGTAAGGATATGCTGGCTTTTGCCAACATTTGCCAGATTATCTACCATCTTAACATTACAAGTCTGTTCCTGTCCCAACCCAGCTATTTTTACTCACTTTAGATAATTGCCTGTTTCTTGGAACAAACAAAGAAACAAAACATGAGAAAAATGGCTGACTTAAAGTGGGAGCAGGGTTAACAGTAGCTAATAAGTTCGCTAACATGTCTATATTATTTATTTCTCTGACAACACTGTGCCCTGTAGGTGTCCTAATACAGGATAACAACAGATTCAGTTACTTACTTGACTCTACCTTGTCATTTCTCTGTATCAGGGCGCCACATTGTCTCTTGCCTTAACTTATCCTGCCATATTTTATATATATATATATATATATATATATATATATATATATATATATATGATATAAACACAATATCTGTTGATAGGGGCAATGAGTGACACACCAACACAACATAGCCAGAGAGTGTCAGAACAGTGAG